>JAEMWC010000121.1:42500-120000 GCA_016490735.1 Pachyseris speciosa | reverse complement strand
GTATCTTTTAAGTAGTTCTTGATTTTTATGCCTTTTGCGCGAATTAAGAGACAGAAACTGAACTTCGAAGATTTTGTTTTGCTCAAACTGAAGACACAAACTGAATGTGAAATCTCGAGCCGCAGAAAGCGCGCAAAAAATTAAGCCTCGTTGTTGCTTGGGTGTCTCGTTTTGGTTAAGTTAACCTGACTTGAGCCTGAGATCCAATCGAAAACCATTACCTGGTCAGCGGTCA
This sequence comes from Pachyseris speciosa, assembly GCA_016490735.1. NCBI lineage: Eukaryota > Metazoa > Cnidaria > Anthozoa > Scleractinia > Pachyseridae > Pachyseris > Pachyseris speciosa. Next base: position 119,765 of record JAEMWC010000121.1, on the reverse strand, counting down.
ACTTAAAAAAAAAACGGCTGACCTCGATGAGCTCTAACTTGAGCCCGCAATATGGTCACGTGATACTGGTCAGCGGAAACCTTGTTTTGAGAGGTGTCAATTAGCCATGACACGGATGCCCTATATCGAAGATGCATGTACGCTGTAAACTAGGTGATCAGCTGTAGTATGGCCGCCATGTTGGATTATTATGATTATTATTAGGATATTATTAGAGACCTTAAGCAACTCACGACGACGGCCCTGTGGACGCCGGCAGTGAGCGTGAGAGACTAGGTCGAGGTCCACGTCTTTCGGCCGGAAAAACAAAACTAAGCAAACGCGAAGACGACGGGGTTTTTTTATTTGCTAGTTAAGTTAATTATGGCATCCCTTAGAGCTACTAAAGAAACTTTATTGTTTGAATACTGTGAGGAATGGTTGGATGATGTGGAATTTCTTGCTGGGAATGAGCTCAACACTGCTATAAACCGCACTTTCCATATTATTCCTACGGACAGTTTGATTTCGACACTTCATTTCGCCAGTTTGATTTCCTCTTTGACGTTATCGTAGCTAAGTGTGTTGCCGAATTTCTTTTTGAGAAGCGACACATTCTGCCACTATAAAAAGTGCAACAGATCCTGTCTCCAATGAAATGTTTCCACTGGAACGGAAGCACTTTGTGTGTTCCTGGCTTCGGCTTCATCATGTGTGCAATAATTCTTCTAAGCAAGCTTTAAAAAAGGCATATAATCAAACCGTTAAACTTAAAAGAATTTGTAAGGAGTACTCGGCAGCTTAAACAGTGGGCAGATTGTCGTTTTGTCAAAATCTGCCATAAAACATCATCACCGATGGTAAACATTTCTCGGAAATGATTTGGCACATCTGAGAAGCCGCTTTGCCAAAAATACAGCTTTCATTGTATTTTTGTACTGAAATACAATTTTTACTTGAAAGAATAAAAAAGTACTATCATAGCCACATCTCCTCTGAGCTTATATCAGCTGCTACATGAATATAAAACTCCAAGGATAGCGCGTACTGACGTAGCTTTTCCAGATGTTTGTTTACAACTCGAAGAAACCATCTCCGATTCTAGACAAGAAATTTCTCGAGTGAATAAAAAGCTCCAAACTCTTCAAATAGCACCAGAAAATATATCTTCGATCTCAGAAAGCCCCAATAAACTTCTTTATGTGATTTGATTTCTTAAAATGTGAAGGAAAAAGGAAAATAATAATACGAATACTCACCTCCAGAAGACGACCTCAAAACCATGTGTCGCCAGACGTTGACAGCTGAACGACGACTCAAGTTTTGTGACAGACATGCGTGGTAGATACAAATATCGCATTTTTACTTCCGGTCGTCGAATTTGGCGTCGTCGTGAGTTGCTTAATAGTCCAGTCAATCTACGGTTTGTGATCAAACAAATTGCAACAGAATTTTTCTCACTGCCATTCATTTGAGGATGGTCCACTTAGTAACATACTAAAAGTGCCCCAAGATCCGTCAAGGGGAACACGCCAAAATTTAGCATTTAAAATTGTGAACTTTTACCACAGGTTACCCAATACATTTGCACTCACACGTTTTATCAAAAAATCTTTTTATTGCGTTTTTCTCTACCTAAGAGGCTTGTACAACAATAAACTAGTTGTTTTTGTGTTCTTCCAGTTGAGAGAAAATGAAAAAGTCCCTTTTGAAATAATATAAGTACTCCAGCGATATTTGCACAGGGATCCCAGTTGTGGAAAATACACTTTTTCGCAATAACACACAAGCTATTACAAAAGGTTACTTCCTTTCAGCCTGAATTGATTCTCCCTAATTATTTTACATAATTAAAAGCCATTTTAAACCAGGCAACTGAAAGACTTTGAATTGTTCATGTTCTCACTCCGAAGTTTTCTCTTCTTACTTAACTTTAGAATTATTGAAAAAACGAAATACAACATTTATTCTACCTTCATCTATGCCGTAAACTATGGTCAAGGCTAGGATAAGGCATTATAAATTCTTGAAATTACAACAACCAATACAATAACTATATTACAAAAACACCAGCTTTTAGTCATCATTTGAGTCATCAAGGTCTGGTGCGGCGGAATTGGTGCAGCTTTGACCTTTACAAACTCCACAAACCGTCGAGCACTCCAGTCCATGCTTCCTGCACGTGCACCTCTGTGTACTGCACCCCGCGCTACAGTTGCATCTAACCATTTCTAGGAGAGATTTATGTGCTGGTGGCAGGTCCGTTGTAATTGGAAGCAGTTTTCCATCCATCACCTTCCAGCCCCAGTCTTCTGGCTCCAGCGGAACGCCTTTCCACTGCTGAATTTGGAAGTATACTTTGAAACTGTGATACCCAATGGCTGCGGACGTAGGCGGAAGGCTCTCTGGCTGCACCAATGTTGTCGCTGTAGCCACTTTCTGGCAGAACTTGGTATATCGCAAGGAATCTAGGCTTTCATCAGACCCGAAATTGTACAGGCACAATAAGGCCTTCTCTCCGGCCATTATGACCTCATCCTTGGAAGACCCTGGGTGGTTAAAAACAATACCCATACCATGGATTCTAGAGGTTGTGTCGCATCCCAGAACGCGTGTACGAACAAAATATTCGCACATACATTTGCGCCTAGTGAGGTCTTGGTCCTCTTTATATGCCAAGTCTTCCTTGTCTTCGACCTTTGCTTGGGCTCAGGTTTGAAGAAGAGCTCATTTGTATTCATTTCGGCATGATGACAAAGCAAGACAAGCAGATCTGTATCATCACCAACGAGCACAGTCGTGATAGATCTAGAAGACTGTATGGCAGTCTGGACGACGAGTAGATCTGCATCTCCTTCTGCATGGTGTGCTACATCCAGATTGTTGAAGCTTGTTTCCAAGTAGATGGATAAACTTCTGCTTGTTTTCCTTATTTGCAAGAAACTCTTCTTTTTAGGCACCTGCTCGTCGCTGATGAGTACCATCTTTTGATTGAAGTGCTGCATTAAATGTGTGACAGCATTAAAATCGTCAGTGGTTTACTCTTATACGTTGTGTATTTCCCACAAAAAGTCTCTTTAGTTTTGTTTGGTTCATGTATTGCGCGCGGAATGTTCCCAGTGAAGGAAAGATTGTCAAGCAAGTCACCAAAACGACAAAAAGAGGATTTTTCCGTGATTCACAATAAAAGTGGTAACCTGTGGCCAATTTGCTGAAGTATTTATCTTATTGAAAGGACCCTTTTTAATTTTCTTTAGCTAAACAAATACAGGAAAATTAGTTTGTCAATATCGAAGCACCTTAGACAGTGAAACAAGCAATAAAATAATTCCTCGTTAAAAAGTGTGAGAGCACATGATTTGGGTTCCCTGTGGCAAAAAGTTCACAATTTTAAATGCTAAATTTTGGCGTGTTCCCCTCAACGGATTTTGGGGGATTTTTAGTATGTCAATTAGTAGACCATCCTTGTTTGCAGGGCAGTGAAAAAAATTCTGTTGCAATTTGTTTGCAATTTGCAATTTGCTTGTCCAACAATCAACCGGGGAACACATCCGTTAAAAGAACTTGTAGTGAGCTGTTTAAAGATGTATGGATTACCCAACAGAATTTTTGACTGATTCGCGCTTACGTTGCGAAGCGTTACTTAATTTGAAGACTACACAGATGTACAGATAACCGGTTCATTTTTGACTGTTGCCGATCATGCTACCGAAGTCAACCAGTACAAAAATAAACCGGTTATCTGTACATCTGTTTCAGTCAAAAATTGTGTTGGATCGAAGATTACACTATCGACTGCAAGATCCCGAAGGACAGCATCGTGGCAAAACGACCGGTCTCCAAGAACAACCGGACAGCGAAACAAGCGACCGACCGATCTTGGAATCATTACAGTGATTTAAATCCACGAAAGAAACGCGTTATTTTCCAGAACAACTGACAGCCATATAGCGAGCGACTGACCGATCTAGAAAATACTTCAATCTTCACCTCTGGTGAAAGAACAGCAATTTCATTATTATTCAAATTCACTTCGCAATGCCGCCAAAAGTTGATGTAAAAACTCTCTCGGGAAAAATGAACAATGCCGTTGGAATTCTTACGGAGTTAATGGAAGAGTTTGAAGCCATTTACACGGTACGACCGGGACTTGAAAGACTCGAATCAGTGTTCAATTTAGTAGAATCGAAGTACAGATCTGTAAAAAAAAGCAGCAAGAGGTGATCTTAGACAAATTAATTGAAGAAGGCGCTTCATCCGAAGATGAATTGGTGCTAACGAACAGAAAACTCGGGGACAAAGTCAAAGCTGATTTTCTCCAAATCGCCTTGAAATACGCAGCGTATCAAAGCGAAAATAGTCTTCCGAAAGTTCCTGACCACACAGAAACCTTAAAAACGATGACATCTGCAGTTGATAAAATGGCCGTAGCGATAGGATCGAAACCTAGCTGCCTCGAGCGATTGGCAGTTCCGAACTGGGACGGAAGTCGAAGAACGTATCAAACCTGGAAAAGGGAGTTTAGACACTGTATGGCAAAATATGGACAAGACAAAGACGAGCAACTTCAAAGATTCCGAAAAGCAATGCCTAAAGGTTTCTTCTGGACAGATCAAGTCAAGACTTGTAAAGACATTGACCAAGCCTGGGAAATTCTTGAAAATGAATTCGCAAATGAGCGAAAACTTATGGACGAACTGTTAACTGAAATTACCAATCTGAAACAAGTTAAACGGGACTCTTAGTCACTCACGCGTTACGCCACGACGATTTCCGTATTTGTCAATGATATGAAAGACAACGGCTGTATCGTGTTAGAGGCGTCAGAAGCTCCGTTCTTCATGTCTCAGCTTTTATCAAAGCTCGATCCAAGAGACAACACAAACTTTGGAAGAGAGATGCAAAGAGCGGGAAAGGAAGAAAATGTGTCAAACCTCGTAACATGGTTACATCAAGAAGCAACCCTACGCTCCAGAGGCAAACGAGACAATGACAACGCCGACGATAAAGAACGTACCCACCGAGGACCAACCTTTAGAAGAACAGAGAACCACGCCGCTAACAGAACTCCTGAGCAAGAAGAGTGCCCGCTCGGTTGTACGTCGAAACACCAGTTAGCGGCCTGTCCGCTGTATCAAAGTTCAACTGTAAATCAAAGATGGGACGTAGTCAAACAGTGCAAAAGATGCCGGAAATGTCTCGGACCATATCATACGAACGACTGTAAGAAGCCAGACGGTACTACCTGCGATAAATGCAAAAAGAACCATCACCGTTCTCTTCACAACGAGACGATCAATTCCAATCTAAGCCCAAACGCAGTGCCTTTCCGAATGCAAGACGTTCCTGCAGAAAGCAATACCAACTGCGCCGCTGACCACAAGAAAGATTTCAAGCTCACCACTGGCTTATGTCCTGTCCAAAAAGTCAAAGTTTTGGACTCAGGTGGAACGCTTGTTGAAATGCTTGCGATGATAGATTCTGGATCAAACACAAGTCTGCTATCTAAGAATGCAGCTGAACGACTTGGAATTATTGGTACAGCTACCCATCTTACTATGAATCTAGAAGGTGGAGAGAAGAGGTCTGAGAATAGATCTTCTAATTGGAACAGATTTCGTCGATGCATTTGTTGACATTCATACCTTGTCTGGGGAACCAGGAGAGCCGATTGCCAAACGCAACTGCTTTGGTTGGTACGTTTTAGGACAGGTTACCAGTTCCAGCATACAGTCCGTTGAAGTCGGAACAGTGAGCATTGAAGACGACATTAAGAAACTACTTTATCAGGACACGCTAGGAGTTAAACCAACAGAACTGTGTACATGTAGTGAGAACGTACTACGAGAAAACAAGTTCGTCAAGTCGCTGTCTGATTCAACTACATTGGTAGATGGAAGAATCCAAGTAAGAATGCCTTGGAATGAGAGTGGACCCCCCAAACGCAGCAATTATGACATTGCCCTCAAAAGAATGCGGTCTGCTGAGAAATCGTTCCAGAGGAAAGAATGCTTCGAAATCGTAAATGACGAGGTTCAAAAGCTGTTGCAACAAGACTTTGTAATTAACGTTCCTACGGAAGAAGTTGATCACAGTCAACCCGAATGGTATCTGCCGTTACAAGCGGTCTTCACACCAGAGAGAACCACTAAGGTCCGCCTTGTTTTCGATGCGTCTTCAAAAGGCCACGACGGTCTTTCCCTGAACGATCACCTTGAAAAAGGACCTAATTACATTAACAGTCTTCCCAATGTACTTATGGCCTGGCAATGGAACGAAGTGGCTTACTCAGGTGATATCCGGAAAATGTTTAATCAAGTCCTAGTGCACCCTGATGACCAAGTCTTTCACAGATTCTTGTGGAGAAGCAACAAAAGTGAAACGCCCTCAGTCTTCCAGTGGCTCAGATTAAATTTTGGCGACAAGCCAGCACCAGACATTGCCTCAAACGCCATCAATTACTTAGCTAAAGCCTCACAAGTGGAATTTCCAAACGCAGCCCAGGAACTACGAAATCACGCGTACGTGGACGATATCGCGTGCTCCAAAAGCAACTCGACAGAAGCCAAGAAAATAACGAAAGAAATTGACACCATCCTCGGAAAAGGCCAGTTTCAAATTAAGGCGTGGCACTCCAACTGCACGGAAATCGACCAATCTGGCGGTGAAAGATTTACAGTCCTGCTTGGCCACAAATGGGATAAAAGAAGAAGACAAGTTTACCTTCAAGAAAGAAAACGTGGTTGGCCTAATGGAGGGCTTCTCCAAAAGAAGCTGCCTGAAACTTCTCGCTCAACTCTGGGATACTATCGGACTTGTTTCACCCGTTACTATCAAGTTCAGAATTGACTTGCAAGCATTATGGAGTTCAGGTTACAGCTGGGACGACATCCTTCCGGAGAGTATTCAGCAGACATGGTTAGAGAATGTCCAGTCCATAAATAATCTCCTGTCATTTCAGTTCGACCGCAAGCTAAAACCAAGCCACGCAGTGGGCGTGCCTCAAATACACGGATTCTCCGATAGTGGTGAACAGGCTTATGGTGCACTAATATTCCTACGGTGGAAACTTGCTGGTGGAGACTACCGATGTGTTCCAGTCATGATAAAAGCTTTCGTCGCACCTCTTAAGAAGAAAAGCATCCCGAGAATAGAACTGTTGGGCTGTTTAGCTCTTGCACGGATGTACGTTACATGTGTAAAGGCATTGGAGTTCACAAAAGCCCAGGACTGGGAAAGATTCTTCTGGGTCGATTCATCAACCGTTCTGTCCTGGATCAGAACGCCGCCACGGGAATTCAGGCCCTTTGTATCTGCCAGAGTGGCTGAAATTCAAGAGTCAATTGGGGCAGACCAAATACGCTACATCAAGTCTAACCACAACCCTGCAGACGCTCTAACTAGAGGAATCCATCTTAATCATCTCATGAAGTGGTCAGAGGGACCATCCTTCCTAGATTTGCCAGAAGAAAACTGGCTCAACTTTCAAGACCACACCCAAGTTAATGCTCATGTGGACGACCTCGAAGCTTTAAAAGAGAAGAAGACGTTTCATAAAGAGAAGAAAGCCAGTAAACGTCACAGTGCCTTAGCTGAAGTATGTCCTGAACTAGATAAGCCTGAATCTGAAGAAAATCCTATCCTTTCACATTTGCTGAAAACGTGTTCTACGTACTCCAAGATGAGGAGAACTATTTCCTATGCCCGTCGTTTTATTCACAACGCTCGGAAAATTAAGCCGAAGTCAGGACCCATTTCAGTTCAGGAACTGAAGGTTGCTGAGTCCCATCTTCTGAAGTGGAGTCAATTTCACGTCGACGAAGGGAGTTTGGATAAGAAACTGGTGGGAAAGAAGGGTGAAGATAGCCTTCTTCGTGCGCATGGTCGACTTGAAGATGTCAGATCTCTCCCTGAAGAGTTGCGAAAGCCTATTATCTTGCCGAAAGACCACCCTTTTGTAATCTTGCTTCTGCGTGACCTCCACGAACGACGTGGGCATTGTGGCTATAAGAGTTTAATCCATGAGGCAAGGAAAAGATTTTGGATTATTGGACTCCGCAGAATGGCTAAGGCCGTCGCCTCAAAGTGTTTCACATGCAGAAAACTACGGAAAAGGCCCCTCAACCAGCTCCCGGGACAGATCCCAAACCTGAGAGTAGCAGCGGGCTTCCCGGCATTCTCAAACACTGCTATGGACATGTTCGGGCCAGTACAGATTAAGCTTGGCCGCAAAACTCTAAAAGAGGCCCAAGTGATCATCTTCGCTTGCATGACGTCACGTGCCATCCATTTAGAACTGGTCACCGATAAAACCTCAGACGCATTCTTAATGGCCTTTCGACGATTTGCCTGCCTACGTGGATACCCCAATGTTTGCTGGTCAGACCATGGAACAAATTTCGTGGGTGCCCAAGATTACCTAAAAGAAACCACGCAGAACTGGGATACTCCTAGGGAAAAGAGTGTCCTCTCTGATAAATTTGACTGCGAGTTCAGATGGGAGTGGAATACACCACATGCGAGTCACCAAAACGGAGTCGTTGAGACCCTAATTAAGTCAGTCAGACAAGCACTTAACGTCACTTGCAAGAACCAAGCCTACTCCGAGGAACAATGGTGATCTTGTATTGGAGCTGGATCCCAAACACAAAAGATGTGAATGGAAAATGGCGCGTATTGTCGGCACCTATCCTGGAAACGACGGCCTCGTCCGAAAGGTGGGAATCAAGACAAGAGACGGAGAGTACGACAGACCTATTCAAAAACTGTGTTTGATTGCGACAAAGGAAGAGCTCAATGCGTTTTGGCGCCAAAATGCAGTCGCAAAGGAACTGGAGACGAGTGAGCTTTTTTATATTTAAATAGGCGCAATAAATTTAAATACTTGTCCAACAATCAACCGGGGAACACATCCGTTAAAAGAACTTGTAGTGAGCTGTTTAAAGATGTATGGATTACCCAACATAATTTTTGACTGATTTGCGCTTACGTTGCGAAGCGTTTCTTAATTTGAAGACTACACAGATGTACAGATAACCGGTTTATTTTTTACTGTTGCCGATCATGCTACCGAAGTCAACCGAAATAAACCGGTTATCTGTACATCTGTGTAGTCTTCAAATTAAGTAACGCTTCGCAACGTAAGCGCGAATCACCCTCTAGATTGACTGGACTATAAGGTCTCTATTAATTATTGGGCGACGTCGTCGTCGTCGTGCGTGCCCACGAGCAATACCGCTAGCCATTTTTACCATGAGAAAAGCAGTTGACGGGTTTCTATAAGTATGGTGCTCCGCCGGAGCTCTACTATTAATAAATTTCACCTTTCAGTCAAAAGTGCACTCTTTGACACGTGCACTGGAATGTAGGCCAAATTATCATCATTATGGTCACAACTTTCAAAAACGCACACTTTTGAGTAAATTAGTGACTCGTTCGATCTTCGTAGACGGAAAACACAGCAATTTTGTTCCTGAGTTTTCATCACGGAAATAGAACTTCTGGAACTGATACACCAGGGAGATAAACAATAGCATGGTATACTGTGATGTGACAGAAGCAAGGGTGCAAAGAAAAACTTCACAAAGAAGATCATGCGCTTCAAAGTCAAAGTTTCACAGTTTTCCTCCTATGGAAGCCAATAACTTTCAACCAATCTTGAAACTGAGACATCTGCTTCTGTTACATCACAGAATTAAGAAGAGGCTACTCTTGATCACCACGTAATAAAACCATTTACTGCGCTTCTCAATCAGAAAACTCGGACACAAACATTGCTTTTCCCAATTGAAACACCTACCCCCAAAATCTGGCTGATGAATTTATTCATAAGCAAGTGTCCTGCACGACCTTATTGACCAGCTCCAACATTATTTCATGAAACTTGTTAAAACAGGTTAAAGGACAAATAAACTGTACTCACCACAAAAAATTGGAATTCACAAGGGTCTGGCACCCCCAGCTCTTTTATTAAATTGTGGGCCAAACACTGAGCTTCTCGCTCGTGGGTTTGACCCACCACCTACGCTTCCTTTTCTTTGCTTGTTGTTGTTCATATAATAACAGAAAGGCGATAATAACCGCTGCTTTTTTTTTTGGCCTGTCTATAAGCACCATATTTCAAAGAGTCGCGAATTGTTAACATCGACCTACGGGAGATGACGTCTTCGGCTGAGTTTCCGAAGTACCCACGATTCGATGTCCGAATATACCGGAAATTCACTTCTTTCGCGTAATGGCGGATGATATCGCTGAAATAACTTCGCTTCTGGTCATTTCTGTCCATTGCACATCATTGAATACATGTTGTTTTCTTGTCTCACCTTTTCATCTTTTGAATGTTTCAAAATCTTGACTTTTGGAAACGTGATTGAGATCAAAGCGCGATGAGTTCTAATATTCTTACAATGAACAGTAACATCCACCTGCGGGAGGTCATAACATCTACCTTAAGGAGGTATGTTGATACAACCAGTTGCAAAAATACTTGAAACACAACACTAAATTCCGAATGAAAAGAGATCACCAACCCCCCTCCCGTTGTCAATGTTGTAGGGCCAAATTTTATCTTCGTAGAAACGCGAGGCCAGGCAGAAAATGTGGTCCAGCAACATAGCTTACGGGTGGGGGAGGAGGGGAGTCTGGACTGCCGTGTAGTAACTGTCATGGGACAGTTTTAGGAGAGAAGTGTGTTTTAATTGGAAGTGTCTCAACATTTTTGCAACTGGTTGTCTGAATGGGTTTTCCTTGTATGGCGTTCTGTTAGTTACCCAATCGATGCACGAAGTGGTATACTTTGAGATGTTATGAGGTGATTGTAAAAATAGGTGTTTCAATGTCCTACATTATGAGGCTAAGAAATGGCCAACGTTCAAGGTGTATTTTGCTGCATTGCGGTTATGACGTAATGGATGCTGTTTTTAGTGTTTTATTTGAGCAAGCGGGCAATTATGGCCGTGAAGGACCGATGAAAGATTTTCTTGGCTTTTTACATAATTGTTGGACATCTTTCTATTTAGAGAAGTTTAAAACTAGGTGACGTGGGCCTAGTCGCTTTCAGAAAGGACGTATGAACCGGTGTTAGATCGACCGTATAAGGGATTGTTTACGTTCTTTGAAATTAACACGAGCACACGTTCTTCTGCGATCGCTTGCCATTTAAAGGGCAAGCCAATTGCGAAAGCTCTCCGTTCAAGCAAATCATCTTCTACTAAAAAGAAATCCTGATAGAGGTTCACTTTTAACAAGGAGTTAAAAGTTCCTTCCTTTTTAAAGACATTTTGGTGTCGCCCTCAAGCTTAGCCTGGAGAACCTTGCGTCTATTGGCGTACTGTGAACGGAGGCTGGCAACCTTCGCGGTCATTGTTTTCTTTTCACAAATTCGGTAGGCGTGCAATATCTCAAGAAGTATGAAAGTAGTAACTCGGGAAAAGAAAACAGCACAGAAAATGAAGAAACGACGAATTGCTCTGGTGATTGAAAGACACGAGTTATGAGCGCGAGAGCATTTCGACATGTTTATCGAATAACCTTCAGCCAAGCTGATTTAAATAAATACAGAAGTTCCCCGATCCCGGTACGATACTCATTCGCGCCGCGGAAGCCGTTGGACGTTCTTCCAGTAACACTAACACCAAAGTTAATCACTGGGTTACTTTTCGGGACTTTTCGGGTGACTTTTCGGGACGGTCTACCACGATCTACCATAGCAACTGATAAATAAATAGATGGTAGCGGAGCTCCGGCGGCCCACAGGGCCGCCAAACGGAGCACCATACCAGGAACCCATTACAAGGAGCGTACGACTCCCATACTAAGCCTATGTCACGGCATTTTTACAGACCGATCTATTTTTAGACTATCTTTTCCCGCGAAAAAGGACAGCAAGAGCGGCGACGGCAACGAGAAAGCCACAAAACAATAGTTTTAATGAGCGAAAACAAAGGCTCTGTACGTGCAGATATTTGTGGTACGTGCAACGACTTGTGGTTGGTCATTGGAATCCTGCGGGAGTCTGATTTTGGCGGGAAATTCAATCTAAAAATAAATTTAAAAATTTTTTCCTGTACTCAGAGCACAATTAAAAGACTTAAAAAAGTGGAATATTTCGTTCGGATCAACCGAACTTGGTCAGCCACAATGTAAATTTGAAAGTTAAGAAGGGTTATATAATGGACCCGAGGGAGCTAAGATAGTGTCATAGATTCTGGCTAATTCGAACCCATTGTCTCTGTTCAAGGAGGGCTTACGTAATTTTATCTCAATTGCCTCCCTTATGCGGCGTTTGAAAGTGTTACTTTCCGTGGCAAGAACTTTTGTGTTACTGGAATCCACCGAATGACCTGTGAGGTGGCAATGTTCACGAACAGCTGACGAGTTTCTAGAAAAATGATCCTTTACTCGAGTTTCCAATAAACGAGACGTTTCGCCCACATAGTCTTTGTCACATTTTGTCACAGACTATGTGGGCGAAACATCTCGTTTATTGGAAACTCGAGTAAAGGAACATCTTTCTAGAAACTCGTCAGCTGTTCGTGAACATTGCCACCTCACAGGTCATTCGGTGGATTCCAGTAGAACAAAAGTTCTTGCCACGGAAAGTAACACTTTCAAACGCCGCATAAGGGAGGCAATTGAGATAAAATTACGTAAGCCCTCCTTGAACAGAGACAATGGGTTCGAATTAGCCAGAATCTATGACACTATCTTAGCTCCCTCGGGTCCATTATATAACCCTTCTTAACTTCCAAATTTACATTGTGGCTGACGAAGTTCGGTTGATCAGAACGAAATATTCCACTTTTTTAAGTCTTTTAATTGTGCTCTGAGTACAGGAAAAATTTTTTATATTTTTTTACGTTTTAAAATCATAAAAATAAATTGGTCTGTGAAAACGCCGTGACAGTAATATAGGGCAGTTGTACGCTCCTGGTGATGGGCTCATGACCATACCTATAGAAACCCGTCAACTGCTTTTCTCATGGTAATCATGGCTAGCGGTATTGCTCGTGGGCGCGACCGCACGACGATCACGACGACGACGGAGTCGCACAATAATTAATAATATATATATTTAGCCAAGCCTAAAAGCGGAGCTCCAAAAGCATTCTTTTTCTACTGGCATTTACATATAGTGTGCCTGTCATATCACCCATCTGACCTCACTCAAGCTACAGACCCAATGCTGTAAAAAATAGTATAGAAAGGTGATTTGAGCCAGTGGCACAGTGGATTTGGAGCCCCCGCGGATTTGCACCCTCAAAGTCCAGATCTTCTTGTTGATCAGATTTGAACCCCCTAATCTAGAACTGCTAGCAGATATGAACCCCCCTTTTACGGATTTGGACCCCCACCCGTTCTAGAAACAAGCGTTCTAATGGGTAAGGTAATAAAAATTCCTGTGCAAATTGAGTTTGGAGATGTTAAAAAAGGAAAATAAAAATATTGAGGTAGGTTTTTTTGATAATCTTTAATACTTTGTGTAAAAAAGAACCTGCAACGCTAGTTTGCATCTATAAATTTTCAAAACATTTCAAAACATTTATTAACATCTTAGAGCAATACCTAAGGACAGGTCTGTTTCCGCGTTCAACTGTAGGCTACTTAGTTATGGTTTAGAACCACTGGAAATTGGTGGAGAAGCCTGGAGATTGCTCCTTTGAATCAGTATTACATCAGATGTATAGTGATTCAGATCATCACTTCATAATGAATGCAATTTCAGTTATCCACAGCCTCCCATAAGACAGTTGGAAATCAGAAATTGTTTATCCTCTGGACCTATGTATGCCTCAAAAAATTATGAAATAATCGAAAGATACATGGAAATCAATAAAAGTATTTAGATGACATGAATTACGACCAAGATATTTCTTTTGATCGGTTACTTCTTGACCTTACTATCGCAAAAAACTGCTTGCTAACATTAAACTCATCAATCAATGCACCTACAGTGTTTTCAAAAAAAAAATCCAGTTGCTCTTCTAGCCAGTTAAGTGCAAGACCAAGGAATTTGATAATAAAATATTGGCATTTGCTTGATACCACTATCAAGATAATTAACAATGTAGTATGAGGATTTAAGGTAATGATTCATCAAAGCAAAAGTCCTGGATATTCGTGTTAGCCATCTTAACTTGATTTTGTATTTGCGAGAAAGGTAAGGTCTAGTCTCACATTTCTCCATGTACATTTGAAATTGCACAACATACTTCATCAAACATCAGAAATCCCATTAAACATTAATGCCAAATTTAATCCAAACATTCCACAAGATTGGTGTGACCAGCTACTAATAAAATTAATTGTAAGGAGAAGGAAGTCCAAAGGATGTGTACATTAATGAGAAAGAGCTTACTTTAAGTTTAATTTTAAGTTTAATAATACTTTGTCATGCAAATACAACTAAGTTGATACAAAACAAAAAAGTGCATGACTGGAGAATAATTGCAATTTCAGTTATCCACAGCCTCCCATAAGACAGTTGGAAATCAGAAATTGTTTATCCTCTGGACCTATGTATGCCTCAAAAAATTATGAAATAATCGAAAGATACATGGAAATCAATAAAAGTATTTAGATGACATGAATTACGACCAAGATATTTCTTTTGATCGGTTACTTCTTGACCTTACTATCGCAAAAAACTGCTTGCTAACATTAAACTCATCAATCAATGCACCTACAGTGTTTTCAAAAAAAAAATCCAGTTGCTCTTCTAGCCAGTTAAGTGCAAGACCAAGGAATTTGATAATAAAATATTGGCATTTGCTTGATACCACTATCAAGATAATTAACAATGTAGTATGAGGATTTAAGGTAATGATTCATCAAAGCAAAAGTCCTGGATATTCGTGTTAGCCATCTTAACTTGATTTTGTATTTGCGAGAAAGGTAAGGTCTAGTCTCACATTTCTCCATGTACATTTGAAATTGCACAACATACTTCATCAAACATCAGAAATCCCATTAAACATTAATGCCAAATTTAATCCAAACATTCCACAAGATTGGTGTGACCAGCTACTAATAAAATTAATTGTAAGGAGAAGGAAGTCCAAAGGATGTGTACATTAATGAGAAAGAGCTTACTTTAAGTTTAATTTTAAGTTTAATAATACTTTGTCATGCAAATACAACTAAGTTGATACAAAACAAAAAAGTGCATGACTGGAGAATAATTGGGAAAAACTAAATTCCCATACAAAGAATATTATCTGATATTACACATTCTAAAAACTAAGAGGTGAAATTTAAACGTGGCTCAAAGCTAACCTAATCAAATTAAATCGAATACTTCTCTCTTACAGGTCACCCCTGATTTGAGATTGGCACTAAAAATTAAGAAGTAAAATTGAAATACAATCCAAAGCTAACCTAATTAAACTACATACTTGTCACTTACAACAGGGGCACCCAACGAGCCAAATCAACCAAACGCTGTAGAAAGGAATTTTTAAGTACCTTATAGTGTTTGAAGTCTGTTTAAAGTGATGTTTTCATTATCTAGAAGAACTTCATCTGTTCGGCTTCCCTAGCTGAAATTTTAATTGCCCGAAAATGTTAGGGAACAAAATTTTCCTTTGAGAAAATGCAAACTAAAATGAACTTTCCACGAATTTTCTAGGGAACTATTTTCTTTCCGAAAATGGTAGCTGACGTTTTTGACTGCCAAGAACAGCAATCACGACCTTTCCGAAAAACTTAGGGGCTATGATTTCCCAATTACGAATCTTTTAGGTCACGCTTTAGTAACGAAAATCCGAGTGCACTCTTTAATCGACGCCGAAAACCCAAGGCGGATTAACCTCCACCGAACAGATACCTACCGAAACTTGTCCCTGGGTGCCCCTGTTACAAGCTACATCTGATTTAAAATTGACACAAATAATGTAATAGATAGGACTTAAAACTCCTTAAAGAAGGTGCATGCATGATGTTCGATGGAACACCATTCCAGTCTGTTATGTAGCGATTAAAAAAAGAAAACCTGAAGGCCAAAAATATATCTTTTTAGCAAAGCCAAGCCTAGAATCGGAGCTGCACACTCACCAAGCAACTTCGCATGGCTTTATTTGGGCCAACTTAATTTGTGTCCAAAACAATTGAGCAGCAGCAGTGAAAACAAAGAGTTTTCGATAGCAAACGTTTGCAAAAAAAAAAAGACAGACCTTCTTGAGTCCTAACTACTTTCAGATGACAGCGTAAAGGAATTCAAAGCGGATCAAAAAACATTACAAGCGAATAAAGTACAATGCGAGTGTTGGCTCGAAGAGGGAGAAGGTGGAGAAATTAAACAAGACTAGCTAGTAATAAAAATAACTTGTACTGATTAAGCTAGAAAATCTGTATTTATTTTGACATAAATGCCCCTAGAAAAGAAAATATAGGTTACAAACTGATCGTTTACAGCAGTCAACAGGAATTGACCGCGGTTCAGAAACAACAGAACAACAAACGTATACAAGAAAACAAAGCACAATACGAATATTTCTCCGAAGATTCTTGGAGAAGGTGGAGAAATTAGACAAGTATAAAAAATATTTTGTATTAAGCTAGAAAAAATTGCTTAGCAATTTTGACATAAATGTCCATAGAAAAGGCAAAAAAAAGGTCCGCACCTGATCGTTTAGAGCAGTCAACATGAATCACTGAGGCAGCAATCACTCGGAACGCGACAGAGCTGAATAATAGCACCATACTCCACAAAATCTTCCCTTGGCTGACACAAAACACTAAAAGGCTTTGATAGTTTTACTGTTACTTGCCATGTCTTCCGAAGAACCTTCTTCAATTAATAATACTCAGTGACAAAACATCATCCAGTTAACGAAGAAAGCGCCTGCCAAACCACACCAGCATTTCTCTCGCAGAGCCGCCCACTATAAAATTTCCATACAGCCCCTACATTAATTATACATTCTATTTCATTAATTATGTATGCGCTTCATTGTTTTTTAAGACAATTACTTATTCCTAGGGTTTCGCATATATACATGGCTAATTATTACTTACTGTAGCAATAAAAGAGGAATTAATTTATCGCGTCGTTTCTCTCTCTTTTTCTGTCCCACATTCCTCCTTTTCCCCCGAATTTTTTCCCCACTATTTTTCCACTATTTTTCTGTCCCAAGACCCCTCTTTGTTTTCTATCTCGCATAATTTATTTGACTACTCTACTGGGCTCTGATCCATCGCCCTAAGCTCGGCTTTCTGTTACCAGTCCGTCATCTTACCACTGCGCTACACAAACCAATTGCAAGGTACTCGTTAATAACTAAGTTTTATCTTACCTATATCCATCTAAAAAAATCTTCATAACAATATACACTAAAGAAGACGTTCTTTGTACAAAAGAATGCGTTTCCTCTACCCTTTCATTGGTCCATTTAGATAAGTAAAAATGCAAATAGATAGGAATATTTATTTCTCATCTGCTGTATACCAAAACGACGTGTTTTATCGCGCGAAAATGACCCAAACGAACTTGATCGCTCTTACGAAGTTCCTTCAGGATCACGACTGGTTCATAGACCAGTGTAAGGAACAAAACCTGCTTGATAAAACGTCCTCAACCTGGGTGCAGCAATGCATTCAGCCAGACATGAGCTTCATCGCAAGAAGGGTATGAGTGGGGATGCCGAAGAGTGGTTGCGATGGAATGGCATCAATGCGCCATAAATCATGGTTTTATGGCAGCAAGCTTTTCATCAAAATAAATTAGCCCCAACATACAGTTAGGCGCACAAATTTACCACAACTCAAGCGGTGTACGAAACCTCATTTGAAGAACAAGCCATGCGAGCCACAGCCTGAACTTCTAAGAACCAGACACTGGTGCCCATACACGGGTCATTAAAAATACATGGTGCAATGAGGAGTAATGCGAGGTTTATGCTGAACAGGAACATCCAAAAAACTTTTCCAGGGCGGCCTACAGGAATGCAAGTGGCGTCAGTACTACGGCAAAGAACACTGTGGAAAACTTCTCATGCATATCGCTGACCTCTACGAAGTCCGCAAAGACGAGGAAGAGGGTTGCAAACGCACCAGTAAACAGTCTATGGTCCCTTCGTGATCCGCTTTTCGTGGTGAGCGCAAGAGTCATGAGTCATGAGTTCTTGCAAAATTTCGATAAGGATAGCAAAGAACGAGCTACACCAGGTAAGAAAATTATTTTATTTTCAAACATTTTGTCTGTTAATACAAAAGATGGTCATACAGCGATTTAACCGCTTACCCTGCCGCTAAACTTTATTTGAATCACCTACAATGTACGGTAAAACTGAATTACTTTAAAACTCCAAAAAAACCTAGCAAGATTTACTTGAAATTAGCGCTTTGGAAGGAAAAACGAGCAGAAAGTTTCCTGTTTCCAAAAAGAAAATAAAGAACTTCCGAAACAAAGAGCAGAAGTCCCAAAGGCTTACCATTGTTACCGCTATTGTTTTCTTAGAACAAAGATTGAATGCATAATTAATCTTTGGGGCTGTGCGGAAATCTTGCCTAAAATTTATCAAAGCCAGCCAGCCAGTCAACCCATTTTGCTGTTTTTAACATCCAAGCGCTTCAAACATGCATTTGACAGAAGGGCCCTTATCATAATTATGAACAGCTTAGTGTTTAGTAAATTGTTTTATTGTTCAAACGTGTGGGCCAACTGCTCGAAGTTAAATATTGACAGACTCCAATCAGTACAAAACTTTGCGTGTAAAATAGTAAGTGGAATTCGGAAATATGATCATGTTACGCCTGAACTAAAACGCCTTAGGTGGCTTCCAGTATCCAGCCACCTCTACTATCGAAATGCTATCTTGGCTTTTAAATGTATACTGTATATGGTCGCGCTCCTGAATATCAAGCTCTTTTTCTTACCAAACGTTGTGATGTAAATAGATACACAACCAGGAGTTCGCAATTGTTAAATGTTCCTCTTTTTCAAACTGCTTCTGGACAGAGAACTTTTTATTACCGAACTGTCAGCATCTGGAATTTCTTGGAATCCATTTTAGAACTTTCCAGTAGTGAATCAATCTTTAAGAAGCGTTTAAGGAGCAAACTTCTAAGGGATTTTTTAGGACGTAATTGATATAGCGATGAGTTAGCCTATTTTAAATTTTTAAATAATTGTAAATTATTACTTTATTTACTTTACCGGTTCAAACAGATTAAGACGACATGTTTATAGACGGCGAAACTTACTTGTTCTCTACAGGCAGCCTTCTACGAACATCTCTAAAACCTTTTTCAAATTACGAGGGAAGCGCGCTGGTTTTTGACATTTTTGATAGCATTTTGACAACTATATGTCAGATTTTGAGACGTGCTCATGCACATGCATTTGATCGGCTTTGTCTTTTTTTTTTTTACTCGAGCTTGAGGACTCATTGCGATTACATGTTAATAAGGTAAGGGCAAAAGTTTCTTAACGCTGTTCAGGTACCAAGGTCGAAAAACAGTCAAACAAGCCGAGAAAAACACTCGTTCGCTTACAAAGAAAACAACGTAACAAAACAAACAAACAATTCAACTACTTCTTTGCGTCCAAAACGAGTACAGATGATTGTCATTTATATCCAGTCGAGAGAAAAATACAAGTTTCATTCCTAAACAAAAGAAACACCGATTTAACCAAATGTGAAGCTCCTATTTATTTAATGTACCTCACTGTCCTGTTTTGTAGAGGTTTCTACCACTTGAAACTACGTAAGCTTCAGTAGAGTAAAAACAGCATCCGCAAAAATAGCAAATGGTTTGTCCAAAGAACGAGCTTCTTCAATAGAGTTTGAGCTACTAGTTCCTCCCAATAATACAGGTGAACTGTTAAGTGACCTTTCTTGTTCAGGGAAAGTGCGGTAAAGTGAAAGCCGTTGAAGGGTTGAATGGTACTGTCTTTTGAACCGCACAATCGATCCAAGTTTGAAGCTTTTCTTGAGAAAACTCTTTCGCTCTTCCTCTCATCACTTGAAAATTCACCTTCCGGAGTATTTTTTGACAAGTTCTTGATTTTTATACTTTTTACGCGAATTTAAACACAAACTTCGATCGAAGAAGATGAAGTTGTTTTGCTCAAAACGAAGAAGCCAACTGAATGTGAAATTACGAGCCGCAGAACGCGCGCGAAAAATTAAGCCTCGTTTTGGTTTGGGTGTCCCACAGTTGGCTTGAGCTTGCGATCCAATCGAAAACAAGTACCTGGTCAGCGGTCAACTTTAAAAAAAAACAGCTGACCTCGATGAGTTCTTAACTTGAGCTCGCGATATGGTCACGTGAAACTGGTCAGGGGATACCTTGTTTTGACAGGTGTCAACTGGCTGTAAGATTAATGTCCAGTATCAAAGACGTGCGCTGTAAACTAGCTGGTAAGCTGGAGTATGGCCGCCATGTTGGATTATTATGATTATTATTAGGATATTATTAATTATTGTGCGACTCCGTCGTCGTCGTCGTCGTGCGGTCGCGCCCACGAGCAATACAGCTAGCCATTTTTAACATGAGAAAAGCATTTGACGGGTTTCTATAAGCCTACGGGCCGCTGTAGCTCCGCTAATATCCTATATCACATAGTTTCATACGAAGCTGTAACAGTCACAAGCATAATACCCCTCCCCCCCAATCACCCCCCCTTCTAGTTTTCAGTGGTCGGCATGTTCCAACCAAACCAAAACCAAACCAAAACCAAAACGAGGCTTAATTTTTCGCGCGCTTTCTGCGGCTCGCAATCTTGCGTTCAGTTGGTTTCTTCATTTTGAGCAAAACTACTTCATCTTCTTCCATCGAAGTTGTCTTTTAATTCGCGTAAAAGGCATAAAAATCAATAACTTGTCAAAAGATACTCCAGAAGGTGAATTTTCAAGTGATAAAAGGAACAGCAAAAGATTTTTGTCAGGAAAAGCTTCAAACCTGGATCGATTGTGTGGTTGAAAATTCAACGCATCAACGGCTTTCACTTTACCACGGCATCTTGTATTTCACCAAAAAAGGTCACTTAACAGTTAACCGGCATTCATGGGAGGAAAGAGTAGCTCAAACTCTGTGGAAGAAGCTCTTTCTTTGGACAAACCATTTGCTATTTTTGCGGATGCTTGTTTTCCTTTACTAAAGCTTACGTATTTTCAAATGGTAGAAACCTCTACAACACAGGACAGTGAGTGAAATTAAATAATTGAAGCTCAACATTTGGTTTAATCGTTGTTACTTTTGTTCAGGAATGAAACTTGTAGTTTTCTCTCGACTGGATATAAATAACAATCATCTGTACTCGTTTTGCACGCAAAGATATAGTTGAATTGTTTGTTTGTTTTGTCACCCTGTTTGTTTGCAAGCGAACGAGTGTTTTAGTTGGCTTGGCTAACTGTTTTTCGACCTCGCTGCCTCAACAGCGTTAAGAAACTTTTGCTCTTATCTTATTTACACGTAATCGCAATGAGTCCTCGTAAAATTAAGGATTTAAAGCCCGGCAAAATTAAACGATCACACATTTTCATCCAGCATCGTCAGTTGTCAAACATAACGTTGGGTGGCTAAAAGCACAAACAACGTTTGACCAAACACTAGACAGAGTGAGTCCACAGAACGATTTTTTACGTATTATCACTGAAATTTCGCCTTTATGTGGTTCATTTGGTCGCTTTTTACCGGCTGTGCGCGTTTTGCTGGTTGGGGTGGCTATCAAACATTTCTTCGTAACGCGAAATGTTGGATGAAAAGCCATTTGAGATATTAGATGGAAAGCCATTTAATGTTGAGAGAGGTGGCTAAGCGGTCAAACACGATGTTGGATGAAAATGTTTGATCGTTTTTTGATTGCTTAAATTTGTTTTCGAACAAACGTACTTGTCGTATATTGTTTTCTTGTAATGTTTTGAGGTTTTGAACCGCGGTCAATTCTTGTTGACTGCTCTAAACATAAAATATTAGCGGAACGAAAGCCATACGAAGTTGGTCAATACCAGTAATGAAAAATAATAATCGTGGAGCTACGCTTTTAGGCTTGGCTAAATCTATATATTATCATATTTTCTACTGTTATGATGGTTGACCGTCGGATAATGAAAGAGAATTTATGTAGCTCTTTTATGGTCATCTTGCCTTTATAGCCTCCTCTCGACGACTATTCAGGACCGATTGGAAATAATCAAAGTACCCGTGTTTTCCGTTTATTTGGCTTTTTCAAGAAGTAACGTGTTCTCAACATGTAAGTAACGCCATAGCGTAACAAATGTTCCTGTGTAAGGAACTACGAGTAAATAAAATACTGACTTTCCTTTAATAAGGGTTATTTTTACCAAAGCATCATATGTTTTCAGTATTTGCTGCGCCTAGCTCTGTCTTGTACAATTAATTGTAAGCGCGTATACACTGAGTCAATCGTATTGTCAATAAATTTCTGTTCGAACTAAGTATAACGATTTTTGAACGTGATAAGGTCGATAAGCAAACTCTTGAAATGTCTGATGTGTGATACCCAGTCTTTCTACTTGTGTCATTAACTCGCTCTTTGCTACATCAGGAACGTTTTCGATACCAGTTAAATCGCCAGTATGCTTACGAATAGCAAAAAGCTTGCCGCCAACGTCTTTTACAGCTCCCGCGCGAAATTGAATGCAGCCCCTTGCGTCAAAACGCACAAACTCAAACCTGCACCAATTCCAAGGCGCAAGTCTGCAGTTCTCTTGAGTAAAACTTGAACTTTAAAAATAACTCTTCTGTACCCATGTAGTCAGCGTCCACTTCTAGAAAACGACGTTTAATCTTGTACTTAAATCAGACAACCAGTTGCAAAAATACTTGAGACAGTACACAAAATTCCGACTGAAAAGAGATCACTTACCCCCCCTCCGCTATCAATGTTGTAGGGCCAAATTTTATCTTCGTAGAAACGCGAGGCCAGGCAGAAAATGTGGTCCAGCAACATTGCTTAGGGGTGGGGGAGGAGGGAAGTCTGGACTGCCGTTTAGTAACTGTCATGGGACCGTTTTAGGAGAAAAGTGTGTTTTTAATTGGAAGTGTCTGAACATTTTTGCAACTGGTTGTAGCGCCAAGAATGTACGACAAATGTGCACAAGTTTAGGGACTTACCTTCAAGCCTTTGAATCTTTAATTTTTTAATGTAATAAATGTATTGTGGCTGTATGTTCATATGCCAGTTCAGAGTTGATGGCTGGACTTTCTGTATTGCTAGATACTTAAACTAATTTTGGCCAAATCTTACTGTTCCTGTTAATTCTTCCAGTCTGTGGTCTGTCATTTCCGGTCTACAGTCTACAGTTTGAACATCACCACCACCATGATCTGCATCATCACATTTATCATTATCATCACCATCATCATCATCGTTATCAGCATACTTTGTTTTTACAGTTAAATCTTCTATCTGTTTTAATGAGGCCCAGAAAATTACGATTATTAGGAAGAGCATTTTTATGATAAAATTTCGTGAATAAATAAAGAATAACGATGATGATGATGAAACCTTAAACCTTTACTATGTTTTCATTTTCTTACAAACATGAAAGGATCCCTCTCATGCTGTTTTCATTCAGTATATATGTTGTGGTTCAATTTGATCCTTGGTTTAGTTTTTATTTTTCTTTGATTTATGTTCATTATCATACATGACCATATGCAAAAATAAAGAAAAATAAAAATTGAACCGCAGCATATACATTATTCTCTGGTGTTAAGACAATAAAAAATGACGTCCTTAATGGAGAAATAATGTGTAGTTCCAGAAAATATTCATTCATAAGGTCGATGGAAATTCCAAGGTGGAAGTGGTGGCACAAAGTAAACAGAAAGTACAGAGCTAAATTGGAATTTCTGAAGGGGTGGGACTGTACACAAAAACAGCTTCCATGGGGGAGGGTCGCAGTATGAATATTTTATACAGCTACAGAATGTTATGACAACTATGCACAGTCAGGCATAAAATAATGGATATTTAATGAGAAGTCAAGCTCTTCAATAACTCAACCAACACCTGATCTCTACATACAAGGATATCGAGTTCCTTGAAGAACTGTCAATTCCCGGACTTGGTGCCATGTGTGGGCTGAGTTTGTTGGTTCTCTCCTCTGCTCCGAGAGATTTTTCTCTGGGTTTCCCCTCTCCTCAAAACCAACATCTGATTTAATTTGATTTGATTTGATTTGAGATTTGTAATTAGTAGGCGAAGAGCCAACTAGTGAAAGTACTACTAATAATTCATTATTATTATTATTATTATTATTATTATTAAATTAAGACAGTATGAAATTATAGCTTGAAATTTGTGAAAGGCTGAAAATTAATTGACTCAAGTATATTTAACTTGCGGCAACAAAATAGTATAAGCCTCTGGGATGGGTTACCTTTTCCGACCTAGAATACTGATGTACTGCCTTCTCTGAAGGTGATGGCTAGCGACTGAAGAATGTTCTTTTTAAGCTTAAAAATAAAAGGCCTAGCATAGGGGTAGAAGTTTACATGACAACATCCCTATTACATCAGGGTAGTAGCACACAGTAGCCCAAAGCACCCTTGCATCTCGCAAGGAACAAGCAAATCAGTTTTGCCAAAGAGCAGTTTTGATGTCAGGGATGAAATGATGAAGTTATTACAAATAATTGTGCTGTGCTAAATTTTGATGTTATTGCATAATTCATCAACAATTCATCTTCTTTAACAGATGCAGAGATCTCTGGTCTTGCACTAAAGATGGACAGGATATACCTTAAGGAGATGGGCATTAAATCTCTCAGAAAACAGCTCCAAATCCTTTATATATAAATATTCATTGCATGGGTTTAGGGAATGCGGCAATTTTATCTTCAGTTGTAAACAATGTTCAAAGGTGGCCGTTTGGTTTGCAAAAGAATCGTTTTATTATTCCATCTAAATAGTAGAAATAAATGATGAGGCCAAAATGTAGGACTCAAGACAGCCTTTATTAAAATAACCAATACATGAAATGATTTGATTAATATGTTCCTAACTTAATAAAAACTCTTCAGTACGAGATTTGAAACATATACTCAACCACTACACAAAAGAAAATTGAAAATAGGCTGTCAGATAGAACAAGTCAAAAACCAATAATTAAATAACAATATATAATTATAATAAGAACCTTCCCAGAATCCTTTGCAGCTGGAAAATCGTCAATCCCAAATAACTTGGTCAGTTTGAGGGCAGCAAGACCCCCACGTTGTCTAGAAATAAAGTCTTACCATAAACTAATTATTGTACAAGACTAAGGGCGATGACGTCATTGGTCACGTGACTTTGCTCACAAGTGCGTTTTTGCTCAATGTGACGAAGTTATTTTGTTATTGAAAAAGCAGTCAACGTGGTTTGAAGCACAATGGTGTGAGCCATTTCGGACTGCCCGGGTACCGAACAAAATATAAATATTAAGGGAGGTATATACAATTTTCAAAAAGTGGGAGTCTGGGTACAAGTGCTATCTCGCGTTGCATTAAACGCGAGGAAACAAAAATTTGGATATTGGTAGATATTTTTATGAAATATACATTTTTGTCATTTTTAATGCTGTGACGTCATCGGTCACGTGACCAGAACGGACCGAAGTTTAATATTCGCTCTAAATGTTTACTAGAACCTTTCTCCAAGAATATTTTTAGGCGAAGTTGTAGTTTAATAAATAGTGTTTTAAAAAATGGCCATGATTACTTTTTCCTAAAAAAGTGCGGCAGTAGAAAATCTAACTGAAAAGTTTGTCAGCTTCCTGCTCAACGACCATTTGAGGTAGGAATAAAAGAAAATTTTGCCTAAGGCTTGAGAGTATGCTCTTTATAATGGCGTTGTCAGTTTCTTCTAATTTCGATTGCTTTTGGCGAGGATCGATGTTTAAGATTTTTTTCAGAGGAGAGGGCCTGGAGGAAAGATCGAAAACGAGGCTATACTTTCGCGCGCTTTTTTGTTCACTGGGACGCCGCGCCACAAAAGGTTAGCTAGAAAAAAAAATTCCAAGGACTGGACAACGGACTGGACTTGCATTTTCTTTAAATGGAACTTTTGACGACTTTTTTAATTATTTTTTTTTTTTATGGCTGCTGTCTGCTCAGGAACAATGTATACTTGAGAAGGTAAGTTGATACAGATAGTTGTTGCTGTTTGTTAAAAAACAAAACAAAAAAAAAGCGCGTTTGTGGTACACTTAAATGCACTTCTCACCTAAAAAGTGTTGTTTAATTCTTGAAATTAAAAAACTTAAACTAGAAGTTGCAGCAATGCGAATGAAATCAAATTAATGCTAACATTAAATGAAACAATTTAAGTTGCTTAAGGCAACCGATGCAAGCTCAGTAATTTTACTAAATACGATATTTGAAGGTTAAAAACGTATCTTAAACAGTGACGGAATAAATGATTACTTTATTTTCAACCGGAACTTAAAACGTTACCTTCATTCGCATAGACATCAAAACTTTATTTTATACTGTCCATGAACTA
Source organism: Pachyseris speciosa (assembly GCA_016490735.1). Classification (NCBI taxonomy): domain Eukaryota; kingdom Metazoa; phylum Cnidaria; class Anthozoa; order Scleractinia; family Pachyseridae; genus Pachyseris; species Pachyseris speciosa. The sequence continues at coordinate 93,332 of JAEMWC010000121.1, read as the reverse complement.
AATTCCCTATTACAATTATAACAAAGTGTACAATAAAGCCATTATTCAAAGTATTGGCCAAAGAAAAATAGTTGCGCATAAACAAATACTGGAACAGTTCGTGCTTTCAAATGGATTACCCTAATGAATTACACGATTCCGACACATAAATTTAATTTGAGTGGCGAAACATTTTGTTGTATCTGAAAAATTACTGTACTACAAAAAACGTTCTCACAGAGGTTGTAATGCATGGGGGTTCACATAATTTAATTCAATTTTATAAAGCTAAAAATTGTGTGTCAAAGATTTAGCAGAAACAGAGAAAAGTTTTAAAATCACGGCTGTTTGTGCGAGTTCGTGTACGTTCGCGCTAAACGCGGAAAGTACCTAAGTTTAATAACTCTGAAGACGTCAAGACGTTAAGTTTATGTCAAAACCGACCAAGAACCAGTCGAAAAAAAAAACAAAGAAAGATTAGCAAATAATTGTTTTAATAGATTTGGCAGTTTTACAAAGTGTTATGCTTCTGGTTTGTGGCACCTATTTACAATGGTAGTCTGAGGAAAAACCTTTTTACAACAATGTTTAAATTAGAAGCTTAAGCTTACGGTAAATTTCATTTGAATCTATTTTTTAAATTGAGAAGAAATTAAAATGTAATTTGCTATAAGAATGGGTCCAACACAGAAATACTGAAAACCTTCTGCACAAACAAACTGGCGATAAACTTGAAAACCAAATTTGAGAGTAGGCTTAACACCTTGCCGAGCCATACAAAAGTTGGGCACATAAACAAAGACAACGCTTATCTGGCTTATCGGTTGACCGTACGGTTTTTTGAAGAAAACGACTAAATAAAAGGGCAACGGTAAATAACTTCTCCAATCGTCGAAAAGGCTACATCGGGCCACTGCGTAAATCGCACATCCTTCGTCTTTAATCATGCTCAAAGCACAGCGGGAAAATTTATGTGTTGTCAAATGCAGTCGCGGCGCGAATACAATCCCTTTCACAACGCTTTAGATACATCCAAAAAGCCGTCCATCAAGCCTTGATATAATTCTTCCCAGAGTGGCCAGTTAAAAATATTTTCACAGTCTAACACATCTTCAGGTGACCTAGTCGAAGTGGCGGAACGAGAGAGTCGAACGAGGTATCGCACAGCGTTCATGTGCTCGTTAATCCACTGACTTGGTCTAAGGTTTTATGAGACAGGATGAACCAAATTTCAAAATCATTTCACCGTTTTGAATGTAGTTAAGCTTCGGACTAGAAATTTCCCATTACTTTGTAAACTTGACCGCAAATACCACTTTCACCACAGCTACAGCGCTGTAGCAAGCAAACCGTCGCTTCATTTCAGAAGGTCGATTCACTTTCTGTGATTGGTTAAACAAAATGACGTGTGAATCGCGAGGTGTGGAGAATCTACGATTCGATGACAAATATAGCGGGCAATGTCTTCCTTCGTAATTTAACCAAAGAAAAAAATTGCAAAACATTTAATTTTTGGTTTATCGTGAACTAAAAAAACTGTCAGAACAAGAGTGGTAGGCGTGTTTTCAGAGCATCTCTCTCTCTCTCTCTCTCTCTCTCTCTCTCTCTCTCTCTCTCTCTCTCTCTCTCTCTCTCTCTCTCTCTCTCTCTCTCTCTCTCTCTCTCTCTCTCAACTAACACTTGTGATTTCTGGTATGAATGAATTAATATGCAAAAACTAAAAAAGGTAAAAATAATAAAGAAAATTTGTCAACTATTTTCCCAAAGAAGTACAAATACACTTGCCTCGATCCAAGCCCACTCATAATAAATATCCACAAAAATATGAATACAATCTTCCGTCTGTACAACATTTAACCCCCAAATTTCGATACAACCAATTTTAATGCTCCCAACCCAAGAACAGTAAAGAAAATACACAGTACCAAGTTTTGGGATAAAGGGAGTTGGGGACAAAGTGCTCCAGAAAAAATGTCTGCACAGGTCAAGACTACAAACTAACACTACATGGCAAAGAGGTCACAATCCTCTCCAGCCAGGGGTCATAATCCCCCAACCCTCTCAGGGGGTCGTAATCCCCGCTAGAGAGGTCCTTATCCTATCCGAGTTAGGGAGCTGAAGGAGAGGTCATAATCCTCTCCAGCCAGGGGGTCATAATCCCCCAACCCTCTCAGGGGGTCGTAATCCCCGCTAGAGAGGTCCTTATCCTATCCGAGTTAGGGAGCTGAAGGAGAGGTCATAATCCTCTCAAGCCAGGGAGTCAAAATCCCCCAACCCTCTCCAAAGGGGTCAAGATCCCCAATGAAAGAGGTCCTTATCCTAACAGATTTTCACCTCGTTGCTATGGTAACAATTTTGAAATAAGTGAGTCTATGGGGCAAAGTGTGACCTGTATGGGAGCACTTCATCCCCAAAAATACACACAGTGTATTCCCCAAGACGAACCACAAACCAAGGTTGATACTAAACCTGTTAACACCGTCACTCCTAAGAGTGATTGATATGCTATTTCTCCAGATTGGATCTCTTTAACGTAGTTCGCCGGAATCTCCTGAAAAGGTGCTCCCTGACGGCATGGCGCCAGCGAAAGCGGCCCATCGTTTGGTTGAGGACTCTGTCCAGCTTGTTGATGCTGTTCCTGTGAGCCTAAAAAGCAGTACTCCCCGGGATACTTTGGGTCACGGCTTGGGATGTTGGAGTTGCAGCAGGTGAAGACGGTGCCTGTATATGTGACTGAGTAGCTCCAATGGCTGCGAGAGCGGCCTCTCTTGCAATATCTCTGGCCGCGGCTGTAACGGAGTCTTGAACCAGTCGCTTGATTTCGGTGATTTGTTCCTCTGTGAATGCGGCAGGCTGCACGCGCTGCTGAACAGGAGGGTTTGTAGAGGGTAAATGTCGGTCTGCCGTTTGATCGTTGGATTCGTCTACCCGTGCAATGCCAACGTTTTTTAGTCTGTTTTCTAGAGCCGTGCGGCGGCCATTTGCAGGAAGGCCGTTGCGTCGACAAAGTTCTTGTAATTGTGCAGTGGTCAGATGTCGAAAGATGGCGGTACCGAACGACATATTTGTTTGGCCATTTTCATCGCCGGTGCGGGTCCGACCAGTCCGTGCAGGCGGCATAATGTGGCGGCAGGTAAGGAACTTCACTCCTAAACCGATTAAGGAGCGTAGCTTGTGAAGATCAAGGTAAACTTGAGTAGAAAATAGAAAATGTTTTTTTTTTGCAGAGGCTAAATTGAACAAACTAAGCTGAAACACATGGCAGGGATGAATCGGGTGAATCACTATGGCAACGCACGTGCATAAAAGCAGCATATGATTGGTCAAATGTGACAGGAGATGTTGTTTCCACGTGAGCAACAAATGACCTTTGAGTGTGACAGCAGAGCTTTGCCCAGGTAGTATGTCACACAGTGTGATATGTCTTGGTTGTCCCATTAACTTAAATTTATAAGGGTTATAAATTTGCTTTTTTTTTTACATTTATTAGTAAGCTCTGGCTTGCTGGCTCAGCAACAAATAACTTTCAAAACCATGAGAAGTTAAGTGAGAGGAACAATGTCTACAAGGTCTAAATAATAAGTCAGTAGTGCATGAATGGGTGGGGCAGGGGTTCTGAACCTTCAACTGATTGTACTTTTTTCTTCTGGTTCTACCCCTTACGTAGCAGTATCTACTTATGTCTTAACTTTGTTGCAGAGTCTAACAAAATTGCAAATTCATCACAACTTATCATTGTTCTTACCACCTTGGGAATGCCACCTTGGGAATGCCACTTTTTTGGTAGCCGCTTCAGTACACGTCTATTATTTCTATTTCTGTATTGTAACCGTTTTCTCCATTTTTACTTTGCTTCAGTGTTGCCCCTGAAGAAGGTTAGTCATGTCTCGCCGTAATATATGGCATTAAAAGTTACCCTTTTCAACCATCATTTTGTTTCTTTGTCTTATATCTACCTTTTTATGGGATATATAATTATATATTGTTATTTCCGGTTTCACTTGTAATAATAATAATAATAATAATAATAATTAATATGTGAATGATCATCGCAGTTATGAACACCACTTAGACAGTAGTGAAAATAAAGCCTGAAAAAAAATTCAGGCTTGTACGGGATTCGAACCTACGACCTCTGCGATACCGGTGCAGCACTCTACCGACTGAGCTAACACGCCATCTGGGAGCTGGTCGTTTTGTTGGTTCGTAATATACCCATTAGTGGTGAATATGTGAGAATGAATATATGAAAATCATATATTTGAACTGCGGATTAATGACTTAATATGTGAATGATCATCGCAGTTATGAACACTACTTAGACAGGAGTGAAAATAAAGCCTGAAAAAAATCCGCAGTTCAAATATATGATTTTCATATATTCATTCTCACATATTCACCGGGGGGGGGGCCTATACGGGGAGGCTCCGCCCAAAAGGGGTACCTATTTCATACTTCAGGTATATGAAAGGGTAGGGATTTCATGAGTTGAAGTATATGGAACGGTAGGGAAATCTGTCATTGAGGTATTTGAAAGAGCCTTTCATTAAAATATTTCAAACACACATACCTTACGACTGTACCGTTTTAATTTATTGAACGCTACATGAAAATGACAAGAAGACTTCCTGTTTTTGGTATACGAAAGGGGTACCATTTGTCAATGGAAGGTATACGAAAGGAGTACCGTTTCTGTCAAAATTGGTATATAAAAAGGTAAGGGGTCGGACCTCGGGGCGGAGCCTCCCCGTGCTAAACTTTTTTAGTAACCCCCCCCCCCCCAAGACATGTGTATATATTCTGTATACTGCAAAATCTTGTCCATTACATCAATGCTCTATTGTTCAAAAAAATGCTGCATGCTGTAACTATCTTGTTCCCTAATTTAGAGCAGCATCAATCCAAATAAACTGATGCTAACTGTAAATGTGGTATAATTGTTTTACACTAGCTAACATGGCATTCCTTTTCAAACATGTTCACATCCAAATGCTACATGTATGAGTATTACAACTGGGATGAGTTACTTCTTACTGGAGGGTTGAAACCCCTTCATGTTTTTTAACTGGACACCTATATGAAGAAACATCAAGCAACTATCAGTAAGTTCATTTCCATTATAAAAATGAATTGCCAAAACCACACACAACTGCACTAGAACTGTTGCGTGCAGATTCATCAAGTGATTTTTTTAATGCCACCCCACAATACCTTGCCAAGCGTTCAGCAAAATTTCCCAAAGTTTCCCATAACTTCTTGTTGTTAGGCCATCGTAGCTTGATTAAAAATAAAACACAAACAGCGGAGATAAACATGGTGAACCAACGCATTTTATATAGACTTGACGTTTCGTATGCTGGGCAACATACATTTTCAAAAGTGACCGTTACAATTTTTGAAAACTGTTTATATATTTTTAATACAGGGGTCTGGAACCGAGATTAAGAAAACCTATCTTAACAGTAAATATGTAAAAGGATACACCTTATTAATAAAGCAACAACTTCTCACTACTAATGTCAGGTCTATATAAAATGCGTTGGTTTACCATGTTTATCTCCACTGTTTGTGTTTTATTTTTCCCCATAACCTACTGCTGAAAATTTTTGACTCCCCTGAAAATCACCATGGTCCCCCCTAAAAGCATACACTTAATGTCAACTCAATTTAAACATTATCAGAGTAGAGCTATGGAGTTTAAATCTTCAATTGCATCAATGTTCCACAATTAATAAAAAATATATAAAAACTGCTGTGAAAACGTTATGTGGTAAACTGTATTTACATGTACTATTACACCAATAGTCCTATTTCGTATTTAAGATGCCAGTGAAAGTACAATGAAAACCCAATATTTGGTAAAATCACAATAGAAAACCATTTTGGTTACTCTACCAAATTTGATATCCCATGTTGGTTATCAAAAAAAAAAAAAAAAGAAAAGAAAAGAAAACCTGTCCAATATAAAAAATGTAACCCAAATACCAAGGTTGGCAAACCATGTTGATTACCAATATTTTACCAATGTTTTACCTGTGAGAAAATTATATAAGCTTATGCATTGATCTAGTAATGTCACACTATATATTACAGAAAGTCCAGCCATTAACTGGCAAACTGATGAACACACAGTCAGAATGCATTTATTACATTAAAAAATTGAAGATTCAAAGGCTTGAAGGTAAGTCCCTAAACTTGTGCACACATTTCGTACATTCTTGGTGCTATAAACATACCTCCTTTAGGTAGATGTTATGACCTCCCACAGGTGGTTGTTACTGTTCATTGTAAGAATATTAGAAATCGTCGCGCTTTGATCTCAATCACGTTTCCAAAAGTCAAGAATTGAAATTTTCAAAAGATGAAAAGGTGAGACAAGAAAGCAGCATCTATTCAATGATGTCCAATGGACAGACCTCTAAACAGAAGCGAAGTTATTTCAGCGATATCATCCGCCATTACGCGAGAGAAGTGAATTTCCGGTATATTCGGACATCAGATCGTGGCTACTTCGGAAACTCAGCCGAAGACGTCACCTCCCGTAGGTCGATGTTAACAATTCGCCACCATTTCAAAGGACCACGAAGCAGCGAAGCAGCCTCGCCTTGTTTCTGCGTATCTCTGCTGTCCAACCTCATTACTGGCGTACTAAACTTGGACAGATATTTGCTGTGCCATCTACACGATCAAGTATATTTGTCACATAAAAGTTGTCACATAAAAATTGCTCGTGTTGACGAGGCTTTGTTGTTTGGAGGATTACACTGAAATTTAGAAGAAAGTTTTATACAGTTGGCTGGTCTAATTGAAAGGATGCATCGCGTGTTTCCAGAAAATATCCATACCCCACCATGAAAGGAATTTCGTTTAAGACCCACCCCCCCCCCACCCCCCCACCCCCCCCCCCCCCCCACCACCACCACCACCAGAGTCCCCGGATTTTCCATTTTTTTTGAAGAAAGAGATAATTTCCCCACCCATCTGGAATTTCCAGAATCATTTAAAACACCCCCAACCGCTCTGAAAAGTTTTTTTTTAACAAGAAAGACAGTTAAAGTGTTGCAGATGCGAATGCGGAAGATATATTCTGTTGTTTTTTTGTTTGTTTGTTTGTTTGTTTGTTTGAACAAAAATTAATATAAAATAGTTGTTTGTATTAATGAGCATAAATCATTTTAGCATCCCAGTTAATCTCTTCTTATGGCCAAACTTTTAAAATTCACCCCAATTTTAGAACTTTGTGAATGCAATTGCAACAGACATAAGAAACAATAACTTTCAGCGATAAAAGATAAGTGCAATCGAGGAACAAGTTGCATACATGCAGTACGAAAACTAGCAAACCACGCTTTTTATCGGTCAGACAAAAAGAAAACTTGACATTTAATTTTTGAATTATTTTCTCACATACTAATTTCCTGAATCTTTTTGAATTTGTATCAGAGGTAATTTAACCTGGTGTTTTGTTGTCTCTTGGTCCTTGATTCTCATTTGTCGATCCTTAATACTTATAGTCAAATTATGCAAATGTCAGAATCTCTCGTGTTCACTTCTCACGTATAAATGCACTTCTAATCCAAAGCGCTCTCAAGAAAATTGTAATTACTAATTTCTTTCATTTGTTTTCACCACCGTGTTTAAAATCCCTTCCCCCTCCCCTTCCCCTTTAGGAGTTTCCAATTCCCTCTGCGGTGGGGGAATGGAAATTTTCTGGAAACACACATCTGATGAAAAATATTTTACTCTGATTTTATGTACCAGACACAAATTGAAAAAGAAAAGAGGCCCATTGAATTGCACGACTCATGCAGCTGATATAGAAAGCCGACTATTCCTAGAAGGCTATATCAGATTTAGTGCAGTGAGATATAACAGAGCTGAGATCACTGAATAAATAACACAATTAACAACTGAATGGCTGCCATATGTATAAATATTCTTGATATTCCACTGTCGCACTTGTGATAATGCCAGGGTCATTGTCGGTGTTTTTGCTGTTGTTGTTTTGTAGATTTATTTGAATCAAAGTGAGGGGGATGAACTATGCCAGTTCATTCCAGAAACTGGCAGTTTGATTGCAAAAAAAGAATTTAGCGTAACAAACAAACAAAGAAATAAAAAAGAAAACTCAACGAAGAGGACACTTACATGTATACAACCCAATCAACCCAACTCAGAGAAATAAATGTTTTGATGAGATAGGTTCTAACTTCCTTAAGCCCGGTTCAAACGTCGAACTTTACATGTGCCGAACCTATTATTATTAAGTTCGACGTTTGAATCAATTAGGATGGACCAACAATGGCAAAAGTTCGACTTCGATTCAGACGTCGAACTTTACATGTGCCGAACGAAATGCATACACTACAAATACATTATACAAATTATTTTTACCCACAATTCTACACGTTTAAGAAAACTGTCATGCGCAAAAGGCATTCTTTGAAACAAGATGTTGGTAAAAGAGGAAAGAGCTTGTCCTTCACGCTTGAAAACACTAAATAACGTCAACCTTTGTGTTTATGCCCAACCGACAATAGGACTTAGGAACAGTCGTGATGGTATCTAGTTGGGATGAAATCAATAACAAAAGAACGAAAGAAACATTTGTAAAACTTGCTGTCTACGGTGGTGTAGTGCCATTTGTATGCTTAACTGTCTTTTTCTATTTCACGGATGCATGGCATTAGCGAGCATAACAAGCTTAGAATTTTCAGTGTTCGTTTTGCCACGGCATATTGATTCCATCAAGAGTTCAAACAAGAACCGCCGATCTCAAAGGTTTTGTGTGAATTATTACCAAATTAAGTTCGACACCATTAGGTTCGACGTCTGAACTTAATAATTTGGGTCGACCTAAATAGGTATTAGGTTCGGCACATGTAAAGTTCGACGTTTGAACCGGGCCTTACATGTAAATAGTTGACTTCATATTTTTTTATGGTGAAAGGTATGTACCAGTTAGCTGCAGATCAAGGAAAAAAACTGTACCTCAGTCATGATAATAACTGAGGTATCGCATCAGTTCTATTGCCGAGCAATTAATCAAGCTTGGTAACAGCTACACCACAACACAATAACAGTTGCAGTTTACAAACAGCACCATTTTTGCATGCATGTGACTTAAGTGAAAGAAAAAAAAAAGGTTAAACATGAGGTGTAGCACATATTTAGCCGCCGATCAAAGGTTGTAACAAGTACTGTCAAAAAATTCAAAAGAGTGACGCTCTTCTTTCCTTACCATCAGTTTACTGTGCAGTGCTTAACTAACATTAAAGTTTACAATTGGCTCAAATAAATATAAACGGCCTGGAAGTTTTGATGGGCGTTTAACCGTGTAAAATGGAAGTACCCACACTAAGTAAATCTTGGTCTTTTGAAATCCTCAGATATATAGTCAAATTACCTACGTGTACATGTCTCTTTCTTTATGATCACTTATGTCATGAAAAACCTTCAAATTTTCTACTGCCACTTCTATCTCATCAGAGCAACATAGCTTCAGCACAGGGCTGAAGGGTTGCCACAGGCAGCAATAATTCCCCGCCTTATTTTATTGGCAATTAGTATAAATCTACTAGCGTTCTGTCACGAATGCTGTTCTCTAATTGGCGCTACTCGCTATCTATTCTGTGAAAGATAGTGAATACGAACGAAATGGCGGCCGCTTCTTCGGGTTTTCTAAGTGTGTGCGAGGAGGAATTAGATGATTTACTTGTTTAGTTTTGAACGACTAGTAGATTTATACTAAGACAATTAGATTATTCGCTCTCGATTTCTATGCGTGATAGCTGATTCGGGCTGCGCCCTCATCAGCTATCACGCGATAGAAATCTCGAGCTCATAATCTAATTGTTAAATATTGCAAGTGACAATCAATATAAACCATGCAGGGCTGGGTGGGCAGGAAGGATCGAATGCGTTGTAATAACTTACTTGAAGCCTTCTGAGAATGGAAGGTTTGAAAGGCATCACATGATTAAAAAGTCCTTTGATAGCCGTGCCAAATATGGAAGTTGTGACTGCAAGGGCTTATGGAATTAATGTAGGCTCAAAAAGCCATGGCTCGCAAACATTTATTTTTAATTTTATGCTAAAATTGCATTTAATGTTGTAGCACGCAGAATAAAACGACACACTCAAATTTGGGTAGAAGTTTTGGTGAGGAATACACACACTGCAGGCATAGGCTACCTCATTAAACACGCTAAAGACAAAAGAGCGTGCAATGAGCTTTGCATGCCCTTTGTCTCTCTTCAAACACGCTTACCGTGTCAACTTCTCACAAAATGAACATTTAAATTCCATCAAGTACACTTCGCAGGAAATAACTGGCTGAAATGAAGCGAATGACACTGCCGAAACTAGAACTAAAGAATAACCTTGTCAACAAAACAAAGCCATCGAACCTGAAACTTACAGAATACAGCTGTAACCTCGTCAACAAAACCAAAGAAAAACTTAATGAGTCAAAAATTTGCTCAGATGTAGTGAACTTTGGCTCATTCATTCATAACAGCAATTGCAAACTCGTAACAGCAACCATGCAGCTGCCGTTTTCATCTGGAGAAAGACTTGTTTCGAATTTCGCTCTCTTTGGTTTTACCAAATACTTTCAAAATTTCTCAAAACGCTAGATAAACATTGAATACTGTGTACAAACTGCTGTTCGTCGTATAACTGGCTTTTGAAGATATGAAAAGAGTTCCAAAACTACTTTCTTGTTTGGCTTAGAATAAGTGCTTGTAAGTTAATGTTATTTATTTATTTGTTCAGCTTTTATTGGCTACAGGCCTACCCAGTAGGGGTAGGCACGAATGGGACTCCTTTTAAGGTCCCATGCAAGGTGCCCCCCATCCACTCCCACAACCCATGAAGATTGACCACACCACCGGGGTCTACGTCCCTTACTCTGAATAAATGAATGAATGAACAGAGAGAGAGAGAGAGAGAGAGAGAGAGAGAGAGAGAGAGAGAGAGAGAGAGAGAGAGAGAGAGAATGAATGAATGAATGAATGAATGAATGAATGGATGAATGAACTTTTTTCCTGATAGTCTCCATGTCGTCCCATCTTAATTCCTTTCTAATATCAGCAGACCTTACATCGTAACCCTTTCGGGTTATAATTCTGGCCGCTCGATTTTGGAGTTTTTGGAGTCTCGCCGTTAGAGTTTTGTTCAAATTACCCCATACTACGTCACAGTAATCAAAGAGGAGTGCAATAATCGCCTTGTATACAAGAACAGATGAGAGAGAGAGAGAGAGAGAGAGAGAGAGAGAGAGAGAGAGAGAGAGAGAGAGAGAGAGAGATCGTTTCCCAAATATTAATGTCCCGGTTCCTTTTGCTGTATTGCGTTAAATCTATTTAAGTCTTAGATATTATATCGCGCCATTGTTGATTCATCGCGTAAAAGGATTTAGAAGTTGTACTGCAATTTTCCAATCAATATAAAATGGAAAAAAGACGTCAACGTTGTTGGATTTTGAAACAAAGTTGAAAAATTAAAGGTAAACAGTCCAAACTGTTCTCTCATAAGCAGGCACTTGACTGAGATATAGAAGGAAATGACTAAGTTAAGTCTATCAATGTTTCAAAATCCGTGAAATCCGTCTTTTCCGCCGTGTTTAGTAAAAAGGTGAACTTAACTGCTCATCAGCACTGGAAGTTTCCACGGAATGTTTTTTTCCAAATAATGGCGGAAAGGACGGATTTCGCGGATTTTTCGGATTTTTAAGTTTGATTTAAAACCTCTCTTTAAAACTGTAAGGTATAATATAAATAATATATTATAATATATTAATAATAATATTTTACTTACAGTTTTAAAGAGAAGAATTAAATAAAACAAATTAAAAACAAATCCGCAAAATCCGCGAAATCCGTCCTTTCCGCCATTATTAGGAAAAAACATTCCGTGGAAACTTCCAGTGCTGATGAGCAGTTAAGTTCACCTTTTTACTAAACACGGCGGAAAAGACGGATTTCTCGGATTTTGTGAAAACGTTCAGATTAATTTTGATATCTCTCTGTAAAACTTAACAATAACATTTTGCGCTTTCATCGATTGGCTTCGAAATACAAGATTTTACTTATCTCTGGTTTCTATATTCTGTTCCAACTGTTTTTATTGAATCACATCCTACATTTGCGGTGACATAGAAGACGTTAAATCTTTCTTCAAAAATCAGTGACACTTTCACGTCACTTTTCTACCTTCCCCAACATCAAGATGAGAACTGTCTCAGTTCATTTATTCTTGTTCGTTTTTTTTTTAACATGAGTCGTGATCATTGTGTAATACACGATGAAAACACGCCGCTGTATATGATATTTTCTCAACTCTTTTCGCTTGCCCCATTAGTTCTGGTTGATGTTGTTTTTAGCCCCTACTGGGACCATGTGTAGACAGTATTTCCTAAATTCCTCTCAAACGAATTTACCGTCATTGTGGCTTGTTAATCGAGTTTATTATTTGGTGTAAAATAGCTGTTGATTGCTGACCAGCTCAAATATTAATAGCAAAAATTAAATTCGGGAAAGTAACGGATGAGAAAATTCGTCTACAAAAGTAGCTGTAAATAGTCTGAGAACTGATTGCGTGTCACAAGTGGCTGATTAAAAATGTCACTGTTGCTTCGTTACCTACTTTATTGTTCGCTGTGAAAGAGCTGTTCATAGCTGACCAGTGCGACGAAAAATGGCACTGACATGAAAATATAATTACGTAGCAAGAAAAGTCGTCTAGAAATTTCACTGGAGAGCACCTGCGAACTGATAGCGTGTCACAATTGGCCATTTAAAACAAACAACTACGTCTTCTGTTGATTGCATTTTGTGTGGTATAATTATTCCTAGGAACTTCACAAGTCTTCTCTCTATAAAAGAAAAACACGTTTCAGGGATTACATGGTCGTTCAAGATACAGAGGGCTCGTTATCCATGCCGTCAACTAAACAGCAGGACGATAAAAAGCGCTGCGTTGTGCTACTTGAGCCCGGTAGTTTTGGGAAAATGTAGTATTATCAGTGCAAAGTGTGCTTGCAAGGTTCAGGAAGAAGGTTTTGAAAATGCGTGGAATGGCGTGTGTCGAACTAGAGATGCCTGTGATAAAGCTCTGCGCTTCGACGACTCCGCAGTTTCTGCTGCACTACTTCGAGCTAGCACTACCAACAAGAAGAAGCGAAAGAGGCAATCCAGCAGTCAACGAGCAGTCAAAAAATCCCAGAACGTTCTAACTCGATACTTTACTAGTCAAAAGTAAAAGCAGTTTTTTTCTCGCAAGATAGACCGTAATGTAGAGTGGTCGTTTCCAGTAGTTTGCTACTTTCGCACATTAAGCAAAATAATAGAATTAGGCAATCAGAACGCTACATGTACCTATGACAACTAATTACAAGAATGGGCTTTTCCGTCCAAGAAATTAGAGTTTATTACAGTTTGATCATATATAAAACGCATTCCGTAGATCAGTGTGTTAACAAGCTAGCTGTTAGTCAAATTTTCATAATTAAATGGTTCAGTTTCCACTGCAATTTAGTTGGTGTGAATTTGTTGATTCTTTCTAGTTGAATTGCTAACCGAGCGGCATTTTCATTCCAGCCCTTTTCTTTAGAGAGTCTGCCGTTCTGCCCTCTTGAAACGTTTATTTTTAAACGTTTTATTTGTTTTTTGTATATCTATTTATATATTTATTTGTTTTTTGTATATCGTTAGAAGTGTGTCTTGGGGAACATACTGACGAGCCTGTTTTAACGCAGCTAGTCCTGAAGAGACACGTTTGCAAAGGCTTTCAACATGCTTCTCCCATACTAGACGTTGATCAAATACAACCCCAAGGGACTTAGTGGACTGAACCCTGGTTAAAGGTTGCTCACCAATTTTCAAGGGATCTGTCGAGAAGATTCCAAGATTAGATAGGTTATAATCAGAAGCAAAATACATGTGCTCCGTTTTAAGAACATTTGAGCTAAGCTGATGAGCTAATGGCCAATTTTGTAAATTATTCATATCATGATTAACTTCCCGGTGAAGGCGCGCAGTAGATTTATGAGAATTTGTGATGCTAATGTCGTCTGCAAACATACGAGCTGTCGTATATTTTAAACACGCAGGATGATCATTGATGTAAATAAGGAATAACAGTGGTCCAAGGATGAATCCTTGTGGAACACCACAACTGATTATTCGAGGCTCAGATGTGTATCCCTGGACCACACAAACTTGGTCTCTGTTAGAGAGAGGGAGAGAGAGAGAGAGAGAGAGAGAGAGAGAGAGAGAGAGAGAGAGAGAGAGAGAGAGAGAGAGAGAGAGAGAGAGAGAGCTGTGAGACGGGACCGATTTCGGCCTTATCCAAGAAGACTAGAGAGTCTAACCGTTTGCAGATGTGATTGCAAAGACAGCACTTTCTCCTCAATTATTTGAAGACCCCGAGTGTTAGTCCAGCTGGGGTGTGAACCTCGTGACCTCTCGCACGGTAGTCCGGTGCTCTACCAACTGAGCTCACCGGTTGGCGGTTAATGTTAACGTTGTATCCTGTTTTTTAGGTTCTCGATCCTTAAATAGGGTATTATTTTTGCCCGTATTGGCGTAGTGTTCCCAGTGTGATCCTTAGATAAGGTGCCTAAATTGTATCAGCTAAAATAGCGTTGCATAAATACCCAGCTTAACGAAAAACAAATGATAAATTTGGTGTTTTTCTGTGGTGGTTAGTTGTCATTGAATGGTTCCCCATTAGCATGCAAACATAAACAGTTTTCCAGCTTTTGCTTCATGCCAGTTCTTGCCAGGCTTTTTTTATCGGGTCGGGGCCCTAAATAGGGTATCAATTTTTGTTTGTTCTATCCTTAACTCTTTCTTGTCCGGCTCTGCAATTTACCGGTCGCTGAAGACCGGTGCTTTGAAAACCTGTAACTTTTCCAAATCCCGGACTATGTTTGAAATGAGCCATTTTTTTTGCCAAATCCTGAGTTTCTTAGACTTTATCACTCCGTAAACGTATTAAAAGTACCGATTTTCCTTGAATATGACTGTTTATTCTGTTGCAACACCAAAAATAAGCAACTTTGTTTTGAAGTTTTGAAGACAAAAAATCCCTCTTCAAGCTAAAAGTCTACATTGGCAGTAAACTTCGACTCAACTTCTTGCAATGTGTTCCAATTTGCCCGCTCAATTCATTATCCCGACCTAGGTAGCACTATTTGATTTCAGTTGCTCTCACTGGTCTGACATGTTCGCATTTGTGACCCAATGGAATTCTGGGATATACTTAGATAACTGCCGCGTGTTAGTCCGCCAATTTCCATTTCAGATATTTTTCATAAGTGTCGAGCCACCCGGTCCTGCTAGCAAACTATTGCACCGATTGCATTATTTACTAGTCAAAACTCGCCAAAACTGCCATGCTAGGTTCCGCAATCTACTCACAGAATGACTAGGGACACAACTTCACTTTGTGAATCACCATGACTCGATCGAAACCTTTCGGCGACTAACTTGGTATGAAATTGCTTCCCACCTCTGTCTTCTTTCGGAGGATTGCCTTTACCCACCAACCCAGCTTTATGATGTCAGGCAGAGGGCTTCTGAGGTAGAAAATGGCTCGAAAAACACACTTATAAATTAAATACGTACGGAGTTGTAGCTGAGCGATCGTTTAAAAATAAACGACAGCTAGCGTGACAAGTGTGACATGAAAGATAGAGCCTTCGATGTTGTGGACCAGAGAGATCTCCGAGGTAACCCCTTATATGGAATAACTAGATCGATTTGACGTCAAACCCTCGAAAATTACAGGAAAACACGTACAAAATGGCGGACGAGAACGAGTTAAAATGCCCCTAACCTCAAAATTTTTTTTCCATTTTAAATGATTCGTCTCCGAATTAGAAGCACAACCGTGAAAATAGTTTTTGATTCGGTTGAATCTTCGCTTTTCTGTGCCCCTGTAAAGTCTCGAACGCCGCCATTTTGTTTCACGACCGAGTTATGGGGAGATTGGGTTCAGCGCTTGTATGACGTCATCCCAGGAAAGGAAGTTCTGTTGCGCTTACAAAGTTCTTTGAAGGAAGCTCAATAATTCTAACTCTGAGGGCAAATAAGACATGATTTTAACCGATAATTTATATTCATAGTATTTTCACATGTAACATTCTCTCCTAAGAGAAGATTTGATGTTTTGCAAACGAATGAGCCAAAAACAGACCGTTTGTTCCTGAAATAAACATATTCCCATCGGCTGATCTCACAAGCATTTTATGCCCTTTTATACGGTGAAAAGAGAAAATTCTAACAAGTCCGTTCAGTGAAAAGATCTCCTCTTTAAAATCCGTTTATTGTATAGTGATAATGTGCATGTACCACGTTTCCAATGCATCGTGATATCCCGTGTGCTGCGTATCGGATACACAAAGGATATGTAACTGTAGGAAAACCTCATCAATCTAGCTTCCTTTAAATTTTTCGGCTTCATGAGTATTACAGTCTTCGACACAAGCGCTCTATTAAAACCGGTTTCCAACGTCAACAATCAAAATATATTTCAGAGGCCAATATCAATTTTATCAACTTCATAGAGAGAACGAAAGTCCCAAAGGGGACTATCCTTGTTTCAATGGACGTAACGAGCTTATATACAAATATACCACAGGAGGAAGGAATCCGAACAATATGCGCAGCATATGATGCATTCCATAAAAACAAACCTTCTATTCCTACTCAACAGCTTCAAGAAGCGCTAAGGCTTATTTTACAAGAAAATTCGTTCCAATTTAATGGACGAGATTATCTCCAAACACATGGAACTGCTATGGGGACGAAAATGGCCGTAGCCTTCGCCAATATCTTCATGGCAAACGTCGAAACAGAAATTATAAGCCAAAGCGTGACTAAACCGCTCGTTTGGAAACGCTACATAGACGACATTTTCTCCCTCTGGAACACAAACAGAGGAGATATAACACAGTTCATTGAGAAAGCAAACAAACACCACCCTACAATTAAATTCACGGCTGAAGTTTCAGAAACTGAAATAACTTTCTTGGACACCACCGTATACAAAGGTGCAAGATTCGAAACAACATCAGTTCTTGACGTGCGAACCCATTTCAAGCCTACTGAGACATTTCAATATACACATTTCTCATCCTGTCACCCACCCGGTGTTAGGAGAGGATTTGTGAAAGGAGAGGCTTTAAGACTTCTGAGGACAAACTCTTCTAAAACAATATTTGAAGAGAAACTAGAAAATTTCAAAACACACCTTGTCGATAGAGGTTACCCTAAAGCCTTCATCCAAAGAAACCTCTCAGAAGTAAAGTTTCAAAACAGGAAACAAGCACTCCGACAAAAAGAAAAAGAAAACAAACGAATCTTGCCGTTTGTAACGGAATATCACCCATCAGTGCCAAACTTAAAAGAAATCCTCATGAGCAAATGGCATTTTATTGAGAAACAACCGACGCTCAGAGAAATATTTAAGGAACCGCCACTTATATCCTACAAGAGAGGGCGTTCCCTGAAAGACATACTCGTTAGAGCAAAAATATAGCTTCAAGGCTAAAAACACGCGAGTGGGAGTCGCGCAGGCCTATCTAACCCCCCTTTTTTAACACTAATCCACTGACAGAAGCCCATGTCACTGATCAATACATTGTAGACTGCTAAGAAAACTTGAAGTGTTTACAAATCAAATTGATTTAGACGATGGTGCCTCTCGAACTTCATGTTCAAATGGAGTTACATGTAGTAAAATATATCCAATCGCGTCTAAATTTGTGTCAGTTTGTTTACATCGGATATATGCAAATTATTCTCGCATCGCGAAGTTGCGTTCGCATATTTCTAAACAACAGTTTAGACGGATATGTAGCCTCAAATTTTAAGTGCAGTAAGCTATATTTATTTTATTTTACCTTGCCTTGACTTCGTTCACAGTACTGCCTGAGGATAACTAGAAGTTCAGCTAAGTCACGTAATTCGCGTCGGCTGAGCTCACTTTCCGTTCTCTTGTCAAATCTATCTTTGCCTTCTTTGAATAGATACCATAAATAAAGACTCTCCCATAAATAGGCACTTCCACAATTAATTGCTGATGTTCGTTTAAAATGCTGATCTAAAGTCGGATGTGCGTTTTCAAACCGCTGCACAATTCCCATATACTCGGTCGTTCAAGATTGAAATGTTAAATCAAAGCTTTTCCTCACCAGCAGCGTACACAGAACCACGAGGTACGGCAGATAACACTTATAAACAAAGTTAATCTTTTTCGTCTTCCCTTCTTCCGCGAATCTTGCTGTCCATTCCTGGTCTTCATAACCATGAGGCTCCTTCGAGCTCCTCGCCGATTCCGTTCTAGTTCCACTTCAGAAATGAAGTTAATTTGATCTCCACCCCACACATAGCCTGACTCTGACTCCGAGGACGAGGAGGACATGTTTCCAAAACAATTTTAACAACTGCCAGGATTTTACCCTCCAATATGTGCTTCGATGACCCCAACAAACGCTTGCAAAAACAGAAATTGACTGAGAAGCTATCTTTCAATCGTTCCCGGGATGACGTCACCAACCTCGTTGCACCCAGACTCGCGCTTTTACTCGGCCGTGCAACAAATTGTATGAGACTTAAGCTGTCCATAAAAAATCGAGGATTCAACCAAATCCAATAATTCTTTCGCCGAAATACTTCGAATGATAAATAGATTTATTTATTTATTTATTTTTGGGGGTTAGGTGCACTTTAAACCGGGTCAGAGTTCAAGACCCTTTGCGGAACACACCTATCCGAAATTATTGGGAGTAAAATCAATCATGGTGTGTCAGGAGCCCATAAGTAGGAGCCTCCATATGCACTGTTTCCTTGAGTCAACTGTTGCGCGTATCTTTCTATTTTTAGAACTGTTTTTTTCTGCAGGAGGCTCAAATTTACTGGGAAAATCTGTTTCCAGTAACTTCCACACACAAGCATCCGTAATAAAATTGTGGCCAAAGGTTGTGAGTGCGTTGTCCCGATCCTTCTCTTGGGAATTCTTAACAGTGCGTGCGAATATAGAAACCCGCAGCGTTCTAAAAATAGAAAAGATACGCGCAAAGGTTGACTCAAAGGGCTTGTATGGGAGAGTGAAGCTTCTATTCATGGGCTCCTGGGTGTGTTTTGTACGATTAGGCTAACTCTGAGCGAAGGAACCCACCATCGTTTCAGGTAATTCCGTAACTTGGCCCATGATAGTAAATTGGGCAACTACGGAGTTTTCAAGCCACTAGCCAAGACTGTCCATTATCGGTTTAGAATGGGCAAGTTTGCAAAGGAAAGAAATTGTTGACATAAAAAATGACTATCTCTTACATAAGTGGATCACGAAAACGGTACATTCATTCATTTGAGCCCTATGTTGACCCCCATTAGGGAGGGGGGCATGTCAATCTTGCTGGACTGGCTTGGCCCAGGACTTATACCAGTCTCTATGCCCTCCTTGCAGTGCAGGCATGAGGCAACCCCTCGGCATGACAGGGTCCTATCCCCTCCTAGCCTACATGTATTCCAATGTATTCACCCAAACCTCTACCCAAATTTGAGTGTGTCATTTTACTCTACATGCTACAACATTAAATGCAATTTTCGCATAAAATTAAAGTTTTATGTTTCCGAGCCACACCTTTTTGAGGTTACATTAACCCGAGGGGAAATTGCCTGTTTATCCTTTGAATATTTTAGTTGTGAGGAGTATCCAGAAACCAACATAATTAATAATTTCAGAGCAACTGACCCTTGATAATTCATACCACTAAGAACATTATAGTATACTTACTGAAGACAAATAGTCAACAGGGTCTGGCACTCCTTTTATGGTTGTCTTAGTGGAAAATTCTAATCTCAGTGGCTGACCCTGAAAAAAGAAATTCAGCAACAGCCCTCTTCAAAATAATAATCCTTTTACCTCATTTTAATACTGTGACTTATGGAAAACACTCACTTACATTTCTCGGGCCAAATTTATGATCAAAATTAAGCAAAGAGGACAGAAATATGGGAACCCTGGCAGCTCTCAAGAGAATAATACGGAAAAAGGGTTGACATCGACCATTAGAAGGATGTGGAAGTGAATGCCGGTCATGCTTGGGTTCGCTAAACGTTTTATGTGTAGTCATATTTATGTGGTTATTTTTTTTACTCTGCTAGCCTTTTTAGTGTTCCATGTATGTCTTAAGTAGTTAGTCACTTTTAACTGACTCAGTCCCCAATTAGCACCAATAGACGCTGAATGCACAGACACTTTAATAAAGGTCATGTATGTATGTATGTTACATCTGTTTCCTTTATCTTACTAGACAAAATTATCAAAAGCAATTTCCTCCTCTTCTCTATATCTTTTGTGGTATCTTGATGAAATTTACTTTTTCATTTACCCATTTTCATGCTAGTAATTTAACAGTTGCATGGTTGAGATTTCATTTTATTACATATGCAGAATTCGAATATATACCAAGTGTTATGCAGTGGTCAGCAGATGTACTATACTGAATGTTTAAAAAGGTCAATCAAAGGAGCAAAGAACTGAAAGGACAGCCTCACTACATATATTACACTGTACACCTACAACTCGGAAATGGCATCTTAGCCATTTTTCGAAGTTCAAAATGAACGTGGTTCAATTTTATCATTGCTTCAAATTTTATTTTTTTCTTATTTTGTTTTTGGGTAATTGCTAATACATGATGGTGTCTTTTCGAAACAAACCACATCCAAGTGCTGTTTACCTTGAAAGGGGCTAATTAAAACCTTGATCGATAGAACTTTCAAGGTAAACAGCACTTGGATGGGTTTCCATACCGACCTTCAGAAATTGTCTGCCATCCTACGGAGGAACCTTTATCCTGAGAACCTTATAAATAATTTTTTTTTCTAAATATATTTTGACGTCGGTTAAGGGTGTGAAGGCTCAACCCCCTTCTGCAGTAGAGTCCCAGGAAAAATCCAAGTTTTTTTTCCCCATATCTTGGGCACTTCTTACTCTTAACACAGCGAAGGATATACAAACTTGCTAATCAATTATGTAAGCCTATTGATATTTAACTAGTCTTCACTACTTTCAAAATCAAATATTTTTTTTAGTGTGAAAGATGCCATCCCTGAAGGGCTCTGCACACGCGTGGTGTATAAATTCTCGTGTGCAAGCTGTAAGCTTGTTATGTCGGCGAAACAAGCCGACACTTCTCCACGCGAGTGAGCGAGCACTTATTATCGGATGGATCTTCGCACATTCACAAACATCTGCTGAGTTCAGATTCCTGTCGAGCATCCTGTTCAACGGATTGTTTCCAGATTCTGGACTATGCAGGTACTAAATATTAAGTGAGGCTTAAGGAATCCATGCATATTAAATGGGAGAAACCCATTCTCAATCAGCAGGTGAAACACACAAAACCTGACACTCTCTCTGTAAGTCGCTCTATGTCTATTATTTAAACTATTTAGCACGCAATATTGTAAACGCAATGTAACGAACCTTGTAATTTCACGCGCGTTATAAATTCAACTATGATTTCAAAACTGTACACTGTTGATGACGGATGCACCGTCGAAACATGTCTGGAAAATTAAAGAAAGTTGTATTTATTGTTTCTACGACTATCGATATTGTTGCTGCTCAGCAGACCATTTTTTAAAACTTTTTTTCACTTTTAGCTTATTGTAAATATCTCTGAAAAGTGCATGGTTACCACCCGTAGCCCTCTTAAAGGTTAACCAGCTGTACTTGTTATACACACTTACAGTAATTCTGATGGATTAAAAAGAGATGTTTTGAAGAGCGTTACTTCACGGCCAGAACCTGGATAAAGAGGCACTGCTGGGTGCAGGAACTCCCTTGCATTGTTAGCATAATGACCAATAACATAGCCATCTGTGATAAACAAATAAAAAGGTACAAAAAAATGAACAAACTCTTACTGCAAAATACTCAGTGCGTGCTACCTATTATTTGACAATAGTTCTGATTAATTGCGAACAGACTGCATTATTCATTTCAAACTTTGAAATATAACTTGAATATTTTCATCGTTTAGCTGTAGCCTGAGTGCAATCTCATTTGAAATATCGATTGTTGATTGGTTTATTTCTCTCCTTATTTCATAGAGAGTGTGCTGTCATTTGCGAAGATCATGCGTGGAACATTGAAATAATTCCATTCATTCTTAGATAAGTTCTCTAATGCTGGATTACTGTAAGGCCGGAGAGCATGCAAACTTTTTTTAATGTACATGTATCTTACATGAACTATTAAGCACAGTGAGTGAAGAGGCTCGAAGAGCAAAATATATTTCAAGACGTCTAATTTTCATTTTACAGTTCTTTTTACAATTTTTACAATAATTGAAGGGCTGGGGGCATAAACTGCCTTCGTGGAATTTTCGGCCGTTTTTTATTCCGCTTGGATTTGTCCAAATTTTTGCATGTGAATTGAATTTTGATTCAAAAGCATTGTCCGGTATTTTTTTTTTAACCGATTTCACTTTCGTTTTCGAGAAATAACGTAAGCAAACAAAACACCTAAAACTCTACATAGGAAGTTTATGCCCTCAGCCCTTCATATGGTGGAGTATGCTAATTAACATTCATGAAAACAATGCCCAAGGCATTGTTATCAGTTATCGAGTAAAAAACTATTAACTGTATTGAGTAAAAAACTAAGCGCCAAATGCTTAACCGATTTAAGAGACCACAGAACGTCTCTGTTCAGTTAGACGTAATGCGCAGTGTGTCGTTTTTGCTTAATCATAACACTCGACAAGCTCGCTTGGTACGGAAACAGTGCACGATATTCGTGGTTGACTTAAAAAACAGCACACAGTAGCCTTGTTAACCTTAAGTCAGCAAGCAAAGATTTTGTCCCACCTGAAAACAGCACTCACTCCGAAGAGATTCAGGGTTATTGTTGGGCTTAGGTTGGACTTAACATTAGGATTAGAGCTTCGGCTAGGGCTAGGGATAGGGTTAGGGACATGGTTAGGGCTAGTGTTAACGTAAACGTTAAAGTTAGAGAAAGCGCGGTTGTTTGAGTCCGAATCAGCTTAACTGAAGGGTTCGTCCGGGTCGAAAACAGCGCCTAGTTACCTTGGTTGACTCTAAGTTATTTTGGAAAGGTTTTGCCCGATATAAAACAGCGTTAAAGTCGACTGTTTGTCTTAGATACAGCGTACATCTTAAATCCAACGTACAAAAGCCTCGGTTGATTCTAATTCAGTGCGCAAAAAGCTTGCCGATGGCTGAAAAATCACATAAAAGATTTAACACGGCTTTTTTGACTTGAAGAAACTTTTTGGCAAGAAGCAACTCCTATTGGTGACCTAAACCAAAAATTTGAGTTAATCAGATGTCCTAGGACAAAAATTAAGAGTCCAAAGAGTATGCTGTTTTCCGTCGTGTTTCGTTTAATCAGAGCGTTGTGTTGCGTAGTAAATTAAAACTTGCCTGTGGTTTCGGCAGTTGAAACGTTTTTGATGGATTCATTTTCCTCGTCAAGTGGAAAACAATGGAATGAAAATCTTATAAAAATTAACGTAAATGACGACAGGGAAAGAATTTGACAAAAATACTTAACTCTTTTCTGAAATTTTAACTTGGCTCCAAAACGTGAAAAAAATTGAATGAAATTAAATCCCTTTATCGCACGCAATAGATTGTCTCATCACAATGACTGCAGTCGCGCACAAATGTTTATCTCGCGTGACAAAAATTTTTGCTGGAGTTTATAAGCCTCCATAGAAGCAAACAACCGAGGGGATCAACGCAAAAGTGATTTATATGTTAAAATTCGGCAGCGTGTTCACAGGGTGCAGAGGAGTTCTGTTCGATCGTACACGACAAAGTCTCACCTTGTTAATTCCAAAATACGTTTACTTTGTACGATAAAGATTGTCGAAATGAAATCCTTCTGATTTGTGAATGTTTTCTGCTTCCATATCCTTCTATATCCCCCGATCTTGTCTCTTTCTGGTACGGTTTCAGCAATGTTTATTTGCATGTACCGCGGACCAAAGTACTGTGGGCGCTCACGGTTACAAAAGGTTGGCTTACAGTACAAGAAGAGTAAAGGAGGAAACCGATTTAGGCTCAATTTTTCGATTCCCTGTAACTAACACGAAATTTAATGAAAAGGCCTCATTTTTCGTATATGGTTTGGGAATTTTTCACTTTTTAGCCAAATTGAACAAGAATTCTGTTGAAACGGTCGGAAAACTAACATTTTTGGCAAAGAGATTTACGGCCTCATCACACCGCTTTCGTTCAATGTGCACCGCAACAACTGGTGACGGAAATGACGTATAGTGTGTTGTGACCTCGAAGAATAAACGTGTTGGAAGTATTCGCTGGCGGTCTCTATTTGTGTTTCGGGGTTCTACAGTAAGCGACAAGGATCGTTCTTTTTCACTCGCGGTTTCGTGGAGGTATTTGTCGAGATTTTTCTCTTTTCAACGGCGGTTTATAAGCAGCGGCGAGATGAGCAGAGCTAACGCTAGTGGTTCAACCAGCGAGTCGGGAGGTGTTGGAAGCGTTTCTGTTTCCGTTGGTGTCAGCTCATTAGAAGCACTGGTTTCGCAGACACTTGATGACTACAGTAACTTCGTTCCAGAGGCAAACGCCCCGTTTGAGAGGCACATGTTTCTGCAGATTGCACAGGAAATCAGTGAAACCGTTGATCAGTTTGTTTGTCGGCTTCGTCAGCGTGCGGTTAGCCGTGACTTCGGTGTCCGAGCTTCGGTGATAGAGAAGCCCACTATATTCGAGATCATGTCATAGACAAGTGAACATTCGACACATATGCGTCGGACGTTTTCAGAAAAGGAGGAGACTTTGATGCTCGAAGGCTTGCTGAGAATTGTCGAAGCGTGAGAATTGTTCTAATTATTAGTTAGCTATTGTTTGAAGGGTATATGTTGTGACGATCCTTGTCCTGGTGGACGGTTTCGAAATTTTTTTTTTTTTTTTTTTTTTTTGCCTCCGGAGGGTTTTCCTTGAGTGGAGCTGGCCCTTTGAAAGACAAACTTGGCATGTTTTTATTCTTCCCCAACGAGAGATTACTCTCCCGTTTCCGGTCACTGCCCACTTCCGACACCAGTTAATGCGGTTCACATCGAACTAGTCACGTGACGCTTGTTTCCTCCCTTTACTCTTCTTTTACTCGGCACTTCGTGCCTCGTTCGGAAAGCTTCCTTTTCCGATTTCCGAAGGTTATTCGTTGCCCTTCGGGCAAAGATTATATGCGCCCGCGGCCAGCGTCAGCTCGACGCGGTATATCCATGTAGACATGGCGGAAAGCCGTACGAGGACAGGTCTCAAAAACCGCTGATTGGCTAAGGACGCCTTTCAAGGACGCGTGCGCAAGGCGGTAACCGCTGATTTATTGCGGGGATTGGAAGCAACGAAGCAGCTCTGAACGGCGCCATTTGAACGGTTTCTAAATCTCACAAATGCTGTTTTTTTAAGTACATATGTGGTTTTATTAACGGGGATTTATTAACAAAGATTTGGTTCTCGAGGATGAGTTTTTTCTTGCAGTTAAGCCGTGCTTTTAATGGCTGGCAATTAATGATTGCTGATCACGGCGATGTGTTCTGGCGTGATTCTTCAATCCTCCTACCGATGACTGACAAATCTTTCCGCAACCTGGTTCATGACATGGAAACTGCGGTACATCCTGGACCTGGGCTCCTCTCTCTGTGGTTGCACTGGTTTCTGCACTGGAAGGATCTGGGTTGGATTTGTTTCCTCTAAAATTTGGAAGCGCTCCGCAAGCTTAGCCTTGATGTCATCCACTTTCTTCCTGTATTTGGAGTTGTCTAACTTGTCATCGTCTTGATTCTCTGATTCCCCCTTTGGGCTTTCATCTCCCGAATCACTATCACTTGCATCGCCAGTGAGATATCTGGAAATCAGTGGAAATGAAAAATTAACAAAGCTCACCAGTCTGAGTACTTGTACATGTATCAAAGTAAACGAAACACCGCCTAACAACGAGAGCCAATTTAATTTCACTTTTCCTTTTATCTCACAGAAACATTAACGTCGCCGGTGGCTTTACTTATACAAGTAGTTTGAGATCCATATCTTTAATACCTATTAATTGTTGTAGAGAGTTCAATTTTCCTCTGAAGGAGGGGATGGCAAACCGGACATTTACGCTGTAAACACGTCTTCCTTTATTTGTTTTTGTACTTCGGTCTTGTTTGCTTCAGCCAAGGACTTTTCGTAGTTGAGAACAGTTTGAGGGTGGCAGCTGAACCCGAGACCCATGCCAAACATCAGAGAGCTATAACTGGCTCCTTTCATTTTTAGATTTAGGCCATTTGCTTTCTGCATTGGAAAGTTTTTCTAATAAAAAAAATGTTGTGAAAGGCCCTATAGCAGAGAGTCTGCCTCCAGTGAAATATCTGCAGTATCAATACGAATAATTTAACATTTTACTCTGAATCTAGATAGCTTGCAAATGGTGCTGTCCTATTTGCTTTCAAAAATATGAACTTTCAATAGTGTGAATATAAATTAAAGCATGGAAAAGCATTGATGTTTCCTGTAGGTATAATGCACCTATCAATAGTTTTCCCCACGATGGGTCTCTGTAATAAGTCAAATTCCCACCCCTGGGGACCACTGTGGATGTCAAAATCCCCACCCTCGTGCGCTTTACGAAGTCTAATTCCCGTGGGTTGCCCCCTCCCTCTCCCGTCCTGGGGAAACCATTGATAGGTGCATAAGACAGCAGTGACAAAAAACAAATTCCTTCGAATTAAAACATATACCTGGTTGTGAAAGAAACTGAGATTGTGTAACAGTGACACAACTCTTGTCTTCTGCATTTCCATTCGCTTTTTGGAAGGCTTTTCCTTATCGTCATTCAGAATGCTTTTGTAAAATTAAGCAAACAGTCCAGGAGCATGCTTATCAGAGAAAGTTTCCATTTCAGCTGGATCATACAGGTGTTTGCCCCCCTTTCTGTAGTGCTCATTCAGTGCTCTATGAAACTGTTGAACATGTTTGATGAATGCTGGCTCTCCTACAAAAGTACAGAACATTTAAATTTGTATTATCAGTTCATTTCACTTGATGCCTTCATTAAAATGGGTTAGCACTTCAGCCCAGTCATTATTTATTAGCACTGATGCATGCTTAATAGCCATTGTTATGAGCCCAGGGAGAGACCGTCTGTGAATACAGAGAAACAGCTGACTCTGAAAAGAGGAAGATCTAGTTTACGTCCTATTTTCAAAATGCAGCTTCGGTTGAGCTTATTAATAAGTTGGTAGTTTGTGTTTTCTATTTCAACTAGGAAATTCTTAAGTTATTTTTCTCTTGACTAGGAAATAGTTAGATGGATTTGAATGAATGGGGTAATTACGACTGTACCTTGTATTTTCTCCAGTAGTTTTGCATTGGCTTTCTCAAGCTCCTCAATTTTGCTTTCGTGTTTTAATCTTGTTTCATTTAAGTGAGCATTCTGCCGCATGATATCTGTAACTGGTATTGTTAGGTCTAATTTAATTATTTTGTTGCTATTTATCCAGGAGGAAAGGTGCTGATAAAAAAGGGTTTGATAATGATTGCTATTTTTCTTTCTTTTAGATATCCTGTTTTAAGAACTCATTTTATGCTGAATCCTTAGTATTGTTCAGGTTATATATTCCAACAATATGTTGATATCTTAACATGGCAGTGCTTTATAATTTGGCCCCTTGTATTAAAAACCAACATTACAGTTGAGTGTTTTAGGTAGATTTGTATCAATTAGAAATTTAGGGACCAATTTAATTATTTTGTTACTTGAAAGGT
The DNA here is from genome assembly GCA_016490735.1 of Pachyseris speciosa. Classification (NCBI taxonomy): domain Eukaryota; kingdom Metazoa; phylum Cnidaria; class Anthozoa; order Scleractinia; family Pachyseridae; genus Pachyseris; species Pachyseris speciosa. The sequence continues at coordinate 65,529 of JAEMWC010000121.1, read as the reverse complement.
GATAATGATTCATTTTTTTTTCTTTCTTTTAGACATTTAAATAGATTACATGCCCACTATTTTTATCCAATATGAAAAGAAGAAGCCATTTAGATTACAATTCCCGGATTGGAAGCCATTAAAATGCTTGTGCTACCAACCTTGAATTTCATTACGCAAGGAACGGTTTTCTTTAGCAAGTTTCTCTGCGGGTTCCTTGCCCTTTGCTGCATTCTTTAAGCGTTCGTTATCTTCCTGAAGTTTATGAATTTCTGGAAGTAGATCACTCCACTCTTTTTCTGGATGTCTTTTGTCACATGTATCGTCTGGGTTGACAGAAGCACGTTGCTATTATGCACATGTCATCGGCTTCCCCGTGGGGTCGACCCGCGGGCTAACCAGGGGGATTGTAAAATCAGTCAAGCAAACTTGAGGAATTTCCCCATGGGGTCTGAAAATCTCTCAAGACAAAGTCCCCTGCGTGAGGTGTCTCTCAGCTGAAAATCCCTGTGACATCCTCTTCAAACTTGTGAATTTCCCCACCCCCTAACCTTTGATCGTAAAACAGTGTCAAGATTTTTCCCTGCCCTCGGGAAAATAATCCCATCCATCTCCTTGTATTCCCCCACATATCTCCCTGGTAGCCACGGGGGTCGACCCCACGGGAAGGCCGATGACATGTGCATTAAGTTTAAGTGTCCAATTCAGATCCTACTGCAATGTGCAATTTACAGTCAGGAAATCGACTCTGACAAATGTTAGCTTACTCCTTACCTTTCTCGGTGGAATATAATGTTTGCTACAAAGTATTCGCTCCTCCGTGTCTGCTTGACTTAAGTGTTTGTTACAAATGAAGGGGTTTATAAACAACTTATCGGTACCTTTAACAAGGCTTTCAAATACTGCAACGAGGCGTAGGGGGCATTTAGTCAGCCTCCCTGAGCAGATGTCGCTCACGGAACTTTGCGGATAGGAACAACTTGCCTCATTACTTTCCCATGATTTTTCGTAGTGCCGAACGCACAGACAAACACTCTTCTAACTCAGAAACACAAAACACCTTTCCCCAACAGCGATCTGAGAAATATTGTTTTCCACTACGGAGGGCCAGTTGTCCCTTAGCGCATATGATGTTAAAAATTTCAGTGGTTTTATTTTCAAGTCACGTAAATTTTTTCAACGCGGCTGCACCTTGCAATGGCGGAAAATTTTCGCGGGCTGGCTATAGAAAGAACGACTACAACTCCATCTTGACTTAAATCCAGTTTATTTTCACATCAGCAGAGAGAAGCGTACAATGTTCAATGGACAATATTAAAGCATTGCTTATCGTGAAATTACAATCATGATGGAGCTATAACACTAAACGAATGCTTAGCCAAAAAAACAAACTTGGCGATACTCACAAATTAGTTTGCGAAGTCATCTTTAGCACACGCTCCGACGTAGTCTTGTCACTCTCGCCATTATTTAAGTCTCATTGAACTTCATGGAGTCGCTCCTTTCGGTTTAAGGCCACAACAACACCTTTGGGAAGTGTTTTCTCAAGACCATTCGAACGAAAAAAAAAAGTCATTTTTGATATTTTGTTTTGGAGGAAACAACGAAAACGTAGCCCAAATCTCAAGCTTAACAAACCATGGACAGCTTTAACAAACGACAAAAACGCAGTTTTGTTTCATCTTCCACTAGCAGCGAACATTTACACAAGAAGGAACCAGATAAAGGACAATATCTTATGGATAACAACCGCCGATCTCTCTCAACTTCGTACGAAGTAAACTAGAAATGTCGAAGGCGCAACTCAGCCGATTATTAAAATTTGAACAAATGTACGAGCGGCCTGGTGAGAGGCTAAAGTACGTGGCGAAATCTCATTTGTCTTCCGCCACTTTGAAACATTGATGGCGCGAAATGAGTGCGCATGCTCAATGGTTTTTGAGACCTGTCCCGTACGAGAGAGACAAAATCGGGGGATATAGAAGGATATGGAAGCAGAAAACATTCACAAATCAGAAGGATTTCATTTCGACAATCTTTGTCGTACAAAGTAAACATATTTTGGAATTAACGAGGTGAGACTTTGTCGTGTACGATCGAACAGAACTCCTCTGCACCCTGTGCGTGTTTACCAAATATTCATTCTCACCGGATATGTTACCAAACAACAAGCTCGGATAGTAGAGTAATTCATTGGTATCGCAGAGGTTGTGGGTTCGAATCCCGTACAAGCTGTACTTTTTTTTGTTTTGTTTTGTTTTATTTGTTTCTTTTCTTTTCTTTTTTTTTTCTTTTTTTTTGGTTTCACTACTGATTAAGTTGTGTTCATAACTACGGTGATCATTCACGTTATCATCCGTTGTTTACGTACATCTGATTCACACAGACGATCGCAACGAGTACCGCTTGATATTGCTTACAATATTTTCCGTTCGCGCCAATGCAACTTTTCCATGGATTGTGTTCAAGATACTCATCGAAAACGGGTGGACTTCACTTCGTGCCGATTGAGTTCTCCGTAATGTTTCCGAAGTCTCAGGATTGGTTTCGATCAACTGTTTCACGGCTAACGGTAAAAGCAAGCTGGGATTTCATGTCATGACTGGTTTCAAAAAATGCACTCTTCAAAATTAATGAACAATGGAAAACTCGATGTAGCAGCTAGACAGTTTCAAAGTCATTTTATAAGGTAGAGTTTTAAGTGAAAACAAATAATAATCTGCCCTAACCCACCGCCCCCGCGAGAGCTTTTTTCTTCAGACAGCGCCCTCTTTGGCCGCAATGAATTCTGGGAGCATTGTCTTCTCTAAGCGCGAACAATAAGACTCTCCAAAAATACAGTTTTCGCCTAAAACTCCAAAAACCACTCTCGCTCTCCTAGCTTTCGGCACGTCAACCTTTGAGAAATGGACCAAGACTCGCAACGATGCGCCGCTTTTGAGGCGAGAGTTGTCTTCAGACTATTTCCGCCTGGCTTCTACTCTGTACTTCAGAACCTGACGGTCACCTTAAGCTTATCTCATCGTGATTTGGTAAGCACAGAGAAAACACCAACTGGATTCTTTCAGAAGCGTTAAAAACGTGCGGGTGTCTAGACTTTTAATGATGTCTTTCGACCACCAGGCGGGAAGGCAAACTGATAATGCGGTTAATAAGTAGCGATCCACAATTCCAGCGCTCACGTAATTTTCGTATCCGATGAGCTTAATCGATGTTTTAACCGCCCAATTTATAGCCTACGTCACACTATCAAACACTCCTTTCTACCCGTCAATCATTTCACGTTCAGTTTTAGTTTTACTCGTCACAAATGTTCACATAATTCACGTATGAATATTAATACAGTACGCATACAAATGAGCTTAACATCATGAAGGGCTGAGGACATAAACTGCCTATGTCAAATTTTCGGCCACTTTTTTTTTTTTTTTTTTTTTTTGCTTTGTCCAAATTTTTGCATATGAACTGCATTTTGATTCAAAAACATTGTCCGGTATTTTTTTTCACCGATTTCATTTTCGTTTTCGAGAAATAATGAATGCAAAAAAACAACAACAACAACAAAAAAACACCTAAAACTCTACATAGGCAGTTTGCGCCCTCAGCCCTTCAATTATTGCGAGTACGTCGAATGCATGTGTGAAAAAAATGTGATCTCTTCTTCTAGTTCGAGTTATATGATTGATTTAAACAAATGCAGCTTTGCTCTCTTAAATTTGTTTTTTCTTTTCTTGGAAACTGATTGGTTTTTCCGTCAAAATTCAAAATATTTTCCAGGGAAGACCCAATTTTAATTACAGTGGTTTATGGGTCCAAGATTCTAAGGGGATTCAGTGGCATGGATTACCCAGGGGTTTCAATAAAATTTGGAGTAGGCAGCGAGTTGGAGTTAAGGGTAGGTGACGGTATTAAATCACTTCAATTTAAGGAAAAAGTAGCAGACGTCTCTGATTGAAGTAGCCGACGCTTTTCGTCGGACTTCGGTGCTTATTGAAACCACTGATTACCCTTACAAAGTTTGAAAAGTTAAGGTTTTTTGAGACTGTATTTTAAAGATGTATGTTCAAGGTAATGACATAATGAACATCAGACAAGCAAGATCAAATGCAAAAAATAATTAATCAATTTTTCATCAGGGCTCGAGACTAACGGTAGCCAACAAGCCACAAGACTAGTAAAAATTATGTTTTGGCCAGTGGATTTTGCACTTCACGGGCCATTTTGGCCAGTGAAAAGTTCAAAGCATTGGACAACAAGAGGGCAACCAAATGAAAATTAATTTCAAATGTATCACAAAAGAAAATGGAGTCATGCAAGTGAACAGACAATTGACTTTTTCTTTCTTTCTTTTTTTTTTTTTTTCATACCAATGCAATGACTTATGATTTATGATTTAACCGCCGATCGGTTAGCTCAGTGGTAGAGCACCGGACTAGCGTGCGGGAGATCTGTGGTTCAAAACCCGGTCGGACCAACACTCAGGGTCTTTAAAATAATTTGAGGAGAAAGTGCTGCAAATGGTTAGACTTTCTAGTCTTCTCGGATAAGGACGATAAACCGTAGGCCCCGTCTCACAACTCTTCATACTTGATTCTGTGGGACGTAAAAGAACCCACACACTGTTCGAAAAAGAGTAGGGGACGTAGTTCCCGGTGTGATGGTCTATCTCTCATCTGATGATAAATGCTCGGAGATATTAGCTGCACAAGCTACTCTAAAATCCGAGGGTAAATAATTTGATGTATGTATGTATGTATGTATGTATGTATGTATGTACTGCTTGACACTGGATTATTGTCTGGCAAACAAGTCTGGCTAGTGAAAAATTTGTTTTGGCTAGTGAATCAAACCTTTCACTAGCCACTGGGCTAGTAATTAGCTGAAAAGTTAGTTTCCAGCCCTTCGTCATGACACTTCATGATGCTTTTCAGTTCCAGTTGGCAAACAGCTAGTAAACTAATTAATGTGAAAAGAAAAAGATTAATCTGAAGCTGAATGAGCTGATGAGTTACCAGCTACATTATTTAAGCTAACACACTGAGCTAGCATGACAGGGATAAAAGACTTAATTTATTGGTAACTACCGTAAAAGCTCTATTAAGCCCCTGTGGGGCTTATTTCATTTCAGGCCTCATTGATGGGAGGCTTATTAGGGAGGGAGTCTTACTAGAGAGGGGGTTTATTTCAAATCTTAAACCTTTCGGTTTCGTCTTAAAATAGTTTTTGTACAAAACTCAAACAACTGCAGTGCAAACAGTATTATGTGTTTTAGTCTATACATATATTTGTTCAAAAACAAACCAACTGGACCTCATAAAGTGAATTTCATAAAAGGGAATAGGAAGGACTAATTACAAAATCTCATGTCCCAAAGGGCAGGGGGCTTATTTCAGAGAAGGCGCTTATTACAAAAACCGACTTCCAAACGGGGGGCTTATTAGAGGGGGAGGGGGGAGAGGGTTAATAGAGACGGGGGGCTTAATAGAGCTTTTACGGTAAACTGATTTACAAAGAGAGCCAAAAAGCTATGAGCTGTAGCCTAATTTGGGTTGTGCAAGCAGTGTTCAGGTAGTTAACTTATTTCCTTGTTTTGGTCACAAAGTGAAGACTGACAACAGGAAATAAATTAAGTTCATGTAGTTTAATCTATACTACCATTCTCTGGAGAAAACTGATGATGAATGAGAAACTACATGCAAGAAACAGTCAGAAGTGAGTCCGAGTTTAATGCTTTATGGTCACAGTGGAGTTTGTGATCAACTCCAACTCCGCCAGTTTTGTACCACTTCAATCAGTCAGGGTTAGGATGGGGTGGGGGGGGGGGGGGGGGAGTGTGGTTGGGCTCAATGGAGCTCTCACCATGTTAAATTTGTGAAATAAGAAATAATTATCATTGTACATTGCACTCACATTTTACATCTGTACTCCTAACCGTTATATTTTCTGACCATTAGTTAACTTACCTCGGCAAAAAATATTTTAGGAGCGAATCGGATATTCATAGGAAATCGCAAAATCCCATTATAAGAATGCTAATCTCACGCCAATGACGTTAAATTTAAGCTTACACAAATCACAAGGACAAAGAAACCCATTACACTGATACTTTTTAACTGTTTAAAAACCAAAACAACCGTTTTGACCATGTTAAAGGTTCGCACTATCATACAAACCAGTGACAACAAGGAGACAATTTTCAAATTGAGATGAAACTTCCTTCTAGTAAAAAGACCTCCTCGTGGAATTTTGCATCGAACATTATACAATGTCATCACCGGTTGCAACCTCCAACACGGCTTGTTATGCAAGGACACAATATCTTTACGCGAAAGTATGTTGGTTTTGGGAAACTTTGTGGATAGGCTCGTCGAAAAATAACAAAACTAAACCATTAGAAATAAATATTTCAAGAGACCCAGTTAAGACTCCAGGAACTTACATTTCACACGACAGAGACAAAAACAATAACTTGAGTTTCTTTCTAAAAATTCAAAAGATGGCAACTTAATTAAACATTTGGCTGACTCCTGACCTCACTCTAATGGGAAGAACTCTGTTAGCTAAATCTCTAGGAATCTCAAAACTGATTCATGTAGCCTCAATGCTACCTGTTCCTCAAGACGTTATTAAGAAAGTTCAAGCCAAACTCTTTAATTTTTTTTAGGAAAAACAAAAAAGATAAACTAAAGAGAGAAGTCTTTTCTCAAGAAAGAACTAAAGGTGGCCTCAACTTTCCAAATTTTTCCATAACAGTCAAAGTACTACGTCTGAGCTGGATTGGCAGATTGCTAATCGGCCCTGGTACTGAAGCAATTCCAAACGCTTTTTTCGAAAAGTACGGAGGTCTCAACTTCTTGCTCAAGTGCAATTATAAAGAAGTTAGATAAATACGTGTCCTCCTTCTTCTCAGAAATGCTAGACTATTTTAAGGAATTACGTCTAAATCGCCAAGATAACTAGAAAAGTGACCCCAGGATATAACTATTGAAGGTAAAATAATGCTTTTCTAGAAAAGCTGGATCGAGAAGAGAATTTATTACATCCAAGACATTTTAAATGAAGATGGGAAATTCCTTACCTACAAAGAATTTAATCGTAAATACAATACAAAAATCAATTTTTTAAACTATTTTCAAATCCTTGCATCAATTCCAGCTAACCTCAAATCCAAGGCAGCTTCTACTCTTAGACCTATGAACTTAATTCTTGAGGCCGGACTCTGATATATTTAACTTGTCTGCGGACAAAATTAAGCTATTCAACTCTCCAAAATGAAGTGTAAAGACTACTATCTTCTTTTTCAAGAAAAAGTAGAAGTAATGCCTACGGCCGTGAAATCGTGGGCCAAACAGTACCCTGATATAGAAAGTAAATGGAAAAGAAATATTCAAAACTATACCTCGCCTCTCCGCAGACAACAAACTGAGACAATTTTTCATCAAATTATTACATCGTATCTTAGTGACCAAAAATCTGAAAGCGAAGAGTGTTTTTTCTGTCAATCCCCGGATTCCTTGGAACATGCCTTTCTGGAGTGCCCCGTAGGTCTAAAACCGTTTTCAAGAAACCCTGGCATGGTTCAATAGTGAAGAAAAAGTTAATCTTATCCCATCCAAGCTACAGCTGCTGTTTAAGACTACACCTTTCCCCCAAATACGAACACAAACCTTATCCGGAAATTCGACATTTCATGATAGTGAAACTATGATAGTGAAACTATGATAGTGAAACTCAAAATTTTCAGGGGCAGTTTGTTATTTGCAATGGAAAGTAGAAAAATGCTAAGTTTATATTTATCTAAACTCAGTTATAATGCACAAAGCTTCAGTGACAATTTCTTTTATTTTGTATAAGTATATTTACATTTTCTTTTTGTATTGTTGTTCGACTTATTGTTTAATCCGCAGTGTAAAGCCTTACTTATTTGTAATGATAATCGTTTCATGTAATCCTGATTATCTTAATAATAAAAGCACAGTGAAAAAAAAAGTTATATTGGGTTGATACTATGATGTGATCAGTCATGTCATTAGCACATTTTGCGCATTTTTCAAACTTAAATATTTCCGCAACCAATGCAGAGATTTACAAACTGTAAACGGCATTATTAATCTTTCCTGGAATTCTATGAGATCAACTTAAAAATTCAAGGGGTTAAAATTTTATCATAGTAGCAATTTTTTCCTTCCTTTTTCAGTTTGCTTTTATACCAGTTGTATTAGAAATTATTGTACGTCTTTTAGTTAATTAGTTATTCTTGTAGACATCACAACCTTCATTGTAACCAGACCAATACCAGCTTTTGGAGAGCGGTTTGCTTTGGTTTTGCATTGCTTCGCTCTGTGATTGGCCAGGAAAACTCGCGCCACTTTCTCAACAAATGAGAAGAAAAACCCAAACCAATTGTGATTTGCACGCGCGCATTTTTCCGCGCTTTGCGCCAGCTACATGTAATTGCTTCGTATTCTGATTGGTTCATTACACTGCTTATTTCTGTTGTGATTGGCTGGAGCAATTGCTGTGGTTTTGGTTTTACGACACCCAATTGAAAAGCGCTCTATCACCAGGTTACACCAAGGTTGCGATATTTCTTTGTCACGGTGCGTCAGTACATCTGTGGCGATTTTCCACAGGCTGATGGTGAAGCCTTTAATCGCGGGATGCTAATGAACGTTGGATTTTCCGAAGCGATGAAGGTGGCAAACTTCAGTTGCTTTATCTTTCATGACGTGGATCTGTTGCCCGAAGATGCAAGGAATGACTACAGCTGTCCATCGTCACCAAGACACATGTCAACTGCGGTCAACAAAATGGACTACAGGTAAGTAAATCAAAGTAGCTATGGGCCACAGAAAATGAATTCAAGCCACTCAAGTATCACATTACGACCACAACATTCCTTCGATTTTACTCAAGGCCCTGGATACATGGCGAATTTCAGCCCGGGCTGAAATTTCAGTCCGGTTAACCGGGCTGAGATTTCTGGTCGGCTTCCAGAACAAATCTTCTTAAAAAGACATTTGCGATTACATGAAGAGAACTTCCGTCCGGTCTGAATTTCAGCCCGGGTTGAGAATCGAAATGTAATCTCAACAAAATTTCAAAATTAGCTACGTGATCAGGCCTTAACAACCAACTTCCAAACAAATAACTTCTTTCGATCCGTTCCCTTTATTTCGGGCAAAATTATCAAAAGCATTTCTTCCTCATCTGTATAAATTTCACCGTTTTTATGATCGTAACTTTGGTTGTAGATTTTCACTCAAGTATTTAAATCTAACAAAGCAGCGCAGGCGAGACGGCGCAATGGTGAGACATACGCCTTCCAATCAAAACGTTCGGCCAAAATACAGATGTTATTATGACACTATTTCAGCTGAAATGATCATTCAAACAATTCTTACAAAGCAAATCAAATTTTAACAAGTAGATTTGTTGCTAGAAAAGTAGCAACAAACGGGGATGCCCGTCATGTTAAATTTAGTTTGGAAAAAATGATATTGATACCCAGTTGGGGGAGGTGGGTGGTTTTTAATGATGAAAGTAAGGTGTAACAGTATATTGCCCTATTTCTCGGACACCCCTATTTCCGGACACTTTGACTTAACAATTCTGTATTTCGTTGTAAAAACGAAACAAATCCGAGCGATAGGTTTTAGTGGAAGACTTATCGACTAGTCTGCTTTCGTTGGTTCTTTTCGTGGCCTAGCTTCGCTCCGTTTAGGTGGGAAGATTTAAGTTTTTGTCGAGTTCTCGCAAAATGCGCCATAGATTGTATCATTTTTTCGACATAAGTGAAGCTAAAAGGCTAGGTTTTTTGAGCATATAAAAATTTTCCATTTCCAGTGTTGTATCTCCGAGAAAGACTATAACTGCTCTGTATTCCTTTCCCATTGTTACCGAGACCAATAAAATGCAGTAATTCTTGGCAGCTGCGCCAATCATATTTCTCGTTATATTTGTCGCCAAAAACACAGCAAGACGAGGACTAGGACCAGGTTTCTAGAAAATGGAAGCCTGCTCCTTATTGGTCAGTTTGAGGGAAAGGAATGCAAAGCTCGAGTGAGCAGCCGTTAGTGGGGAGGAGCGTTGCGTGACGACCCAAATAACGGCTGCGAAGGAGACTAGCTGATTTGCGGTCTGATGCCTTCTTCGCTAAAATGAAAGAAAATACTTGAAAATTCGGACAGAGTGAATTTTTTAAAGGAAAGTTTCTTATTTGACTTTTATCTGATGATGTATTTTGCCATGACCGAGAAGAACATTTTAAAGAATAGGGAGAGCATTAAACCAGTAACGATCGTCCGGAAATAGGTCAACCAGTCCGGAATTTGGGCACTGAATTTGTCGTAGTCTTTCCGCAATTACAAAGAAAGCAAAGAGCTTCTAGCGATGAAACCTCACGCCCTAATTACCAGCAGTAAAAGCTACACTGTGGCTAAATTTTAGCTTCTAAGTGTTGTTTGGAGGTAAGATATTAAAGTTTTACAAAAAGTGTCCGCAAATAGGACAACTAACTGTATTGGGTTTTGTTTCTGTTTGATAGACTTTGCCAGAGTTTATTTGTCTTTTACCTTCATAAAACAAAAATACAAAGAGGAGAGTCTCCCTTATTTGTTTCATGACAATATCTAATAAATAACATAACGGCTGTGACAGGCGTGATGCGTGACTAGTTTCACAGTCACGCTACATACAACAGTCGACTCGAATAAATATTTTACCGAAGAAATCATTATTAGCCATTTTATATTACAATTTCTTCAACGTTCTAGCGTTGTACTTGTTTCCCCCATTCTCAGGATGCAAACGAAATCACACCCTACAGTATATTTTATCAATTGCGGAAAGTACCTATTTAAATCAAATTTGCCTGAAATCCGCCAAAAGTTGTTCCCACTGAAACTCATAGTCATGAATATTTACTCCCGGAAAACGCCAAAAACAACAAAAACAACGGCAGGCCGCGAAAATTTCTTCCAAAACGTAGATCACTTTTCCGTCCTTTAAAAACAACGCGGTATACCCTGTCAGTATACGCGGTAAACAACGTGTATTTCCGTCTCATGGGTCTTAATTCTATGCTTAACTGAATGATGCAAAATCCATGAGTCGTGAAGGCACGATTTGAAGAAGTTTGCGAACCCTTGTATTCGGCAACAACTCAGTGTCACTCATTTAAAACTGCGTCCTAAAGGTGTATGTAGTCACGTAGTTAACTGGTAATAGAGAGCTTTAGCAAAGACGACGGCGACGGCAACGAAACGTCGTTTCAAAATACAACTTCTCGTTTTTGTAACTCTTTCGCGATTATTCCAATTTGTTTAGCTTCTAAATTACTGACGAAATAAACAGGGACTAAATTACTATGAACGACGTTAAAGTACGAAAAAAGAAAGACAAATTTACCGTCATGGGCTTACGTTCTCGGGAAAACCTAAAATTTGGTCATTTCACGTTGCTGTTTTCAGGAGGACGACAAAGCAATGTATCAAAATACAAAATTCACGTGCAGCTCATTAAACCCATTGTTTTGTGGCGTTCTCGCCGCCGTTGCCGTCCTCGTTGCTAAAGCTCCCTAATACTATTTTCTACGCTGAGAAACTTACCTCATAAAAACGGACAAAAAGCAATAGCACACTTACGTTTATCGTTTTCTAGCCGAAAACCAGCGTCGAAAATGTTAGAGATTCTCGATTCCTTGAGGCTCTGACTAAAGAACTGGAACTCCCAAGAGACTTTATATACTTATTCCTGATTGGTCCTCACTAGATGTTGTAATCCCCAAGGGAAATACACACGCTTTCGTGAAAAAAAATTGGGGATGCCCTTAGGCATCCCCTAAAAACAACCTTTTATCGTCCAGTAGCGGAAATTAAGTTGGGGATCTTAAGGCTAGACCGTCTTTCTTCGCTTTTAAAACCGTCATATCCTATTTCGTGGCATGCGAGATATGTGCCCAAGCGTTATGCACTGGTCAGCAGATTGTTTAACCGCATTGACGGACACTGAAAGTTTCCTCGTCACACCATTAACGCGGATTTTCTGAGTTGAAAGGAGTGAGATGCCAACGGTGTCTCTTCAAAACAACAAGTGAAATGCCTAAATTCAAAGTCTTGTGAACGTGAACGCATGCATGAATGCGAATTTCTTCTTCTTTTTCTTTGCCTCTTAGTTGTTCACAGCAATTTATTTCCCGGATAGATCGCTGACATTTTACAAGTTGATCTATTTGGAATAATCGCGAGTTAGTGACATAAACGAGACGTGTTTCTTCACAATGACGTTTTGATGCCGTTGCTGTAGTGACTCCCTAATGAAGAATTACACTGTGTGTGTTTGTGTGTGTGGCGGGATGTGGGGGGGGGGGGGGGAGGGGGAGGTTGAGAGACACGAGGATGTAATATTGTCCTTATATGTGATACGCACCACAACAAAGCACAGTCTAGGGACTTAACTTGGGCTCGTCGCAGACTCCTTTCCTTGGTTTTAAAAACACGTCGGCTTGATCATAAACAACACCGTCCCCAATGGATTGACTTCGAATCTCAACATGCAAAAAAAAGTACAAGATAAACCTTTCATTTTCACACAGAATACTGATATGGCCACGACGTTAGGCCAGAAATGTGCTTTGCCGCTTATAAAAATCACAGTACTAATGCTAGCTATCAGAAATCTGACTGTCCTAATGGCGAAATTATATTTAAATCACATTGGTTATTCCAAATGGCACATTCCAAAAATGATAATCGCAGTAGTGGAAGTTAGAATTCGATAGACCGTCAAACATGATATATATGAGAATGAATATATGAAAATCATATATTTGAACTGCGGATTAGTTATTAAATATGTTACTGATCATAGCAGTTATGAACACTACTAAAGCGGTAGTGAAAATAGAGTCTGAAAAAAATTTAGGCTTGTACGTACAAGCCTGAATTTTTTCAGGCTCTATTTTCACTACTGCTTAAGTAATCATAACTAAGTGAAGCACGACCGTCCGGGTGAGTGTAGTCCTGAGATAGACTGTTTGTGGTGGCATTGACCGACGTTTCCACAACCTGAGCGGAAGTCATCATCAGAGTCAAGTGATTGGAGTAACGTCAGGAAATGGTATAAGTACTCTGGTCGTTGATGTGATTGGTCAACGAAGTCGTGATGTTATTGGTTGTCTGTCAGTTAAGCCGTGATGTTATTGGCTGTGAAGATTGTAAACCGTGATTGGTGCGTTTCGATCCGTCTTTTGTTAGTCAAATGTTCGTAGGTGTATTGTTACTCAAATTAGTTGGTGTGTCTATTGTTTGTCTGTTGTTGATATCATCAATAAGTCGTTTGTAAGGTGCGGGAAGCTGTTGACAACGGTTCTGTGGTGTCTGCTCTAAGTTAGTAAACCAACTTTCGAGTGCGATCCGTTGGTGGTAGTTAGTACAGTAGGTAATGCATTTAGCAGAGTCCCAGTCGATTGTGTGGTTTGTCAGTAAATGGTGCTCAGCAATGTTATTGTTGATGTCACCATTTCTCGTCGCTCGTTTGTGTTCAGTCAGTCTTACGTTCAAATTTCTGCCAGTCTCACCGATATAAGTGGCATGACAGTCGCAGCATTCGATCTTGTAAACTGCTCCCTGTCTGTCCTTTGGTTCGTCTTTGTCCTTAACGTTCGTCAATAATTGTCGTAAAGTTGTGATGGGTATGTGAGCGACACGGATATTGTAAGGTTGTAGTATCCGTGCAATGGTCTCAGAAGTTCCTTTGATGTATGGTATAGTCGCTGTAGTGACTGGTGTCGGGTTAGAGTTCGTAGCGTTTGGTTCTGTCCTGTAAGTGTTGCGTCTAACAAAGTCGCGGTTGTAGTTGTTCTTACTGAAAACTTTGTCTAAGTATTTGCGTTCGTCTGCTAAACTGTCGCTTGAGTTGCAAACTAGTTGCGCTCGTCTCGTTAAGGTCCGTATTGTCGTTGCTTTGTGTGAAGTAGGGTTGTAAGATGATTCGTCAAGTAGTCTGTCAGTGTGTGTGGGTTTTCTGTAAACTGTCGTCTATAGTCTGTTGTTGTCACGGCTAACAAGGCAGTCTAGAAAAGGTATCTTATCATTTTCCTCGATCTCCTTGGTAAACTGTATGAAGGCGTTCTGTCTGTTGAGGTGTTCGTGAAAATCGTCGATTTCGTCTTTGTGTACAGCTGTGAAAGTGTCGTCGACGTAACGTAGCCAGAGCGGTAGCGTTCGTTCGTAAGTCGCAAGGGCTTGTTCCTCGATGTTTTGCATGACGATCTCTTCTACAACAACGGAAACTGGTGAGCCCATAGCTGTCCAGTGCAATTGTTTGTAGTGTTTGCTGTTGTACTGAAAGTAGGTAGGCGTAAGGCAAAGGTTCAGTAAGTCCATTAAGTCGTCTTTTGGTAGTGGCAGTTGTAACGTGGAGTTCTTGATGGCGGCCTCAGTTCAATCTAGAGCCAGTTGGAGTGGAATACTGGTGAACAGTGATTTCACATCAAAAGACACTAGTTTGTAGTCGTCAGGTTCTTGTGCTATCTTAATGGCGTCAATAAAGTTTTCAGTCGACTGTAGTTTGTGTCGTGACTCGTCAGTCAGTGGTTTCAGTATAGTAGTCAGGTATTTAGACAGTTGGTAAGTCGGCGTACCACAGAACGAGACTATGGGTCGCATAGGTATGTTGGGTTTGTGTAGTTGGGCAGTCAGTAAAGTTTCGGTGGTTGTGGCACGTCTGGTGGTTGTGGCTCAGTCTGTTGTAGCGTCGAATGTCAATAACGTCAGCTTTCTTAAGTGAAAGTAGTTAGCCGTTGAGTTTTCGTTGAAGTGCTGGCGTCGGGTCTCGTTTAAGTAGTTCGTAAGTCTGTTTCTCGTTGACAAGCGCGTCCATTTTGTCGTGATAGTCTTTCTTGTCCATAACAACAGTAACACGTCCTTTGTCAGCGGGAATTTTAACAATGTCATTGTCGTTTTTCAGTCGTTTAAGTGCTCGTCGTTCGTCTCTAGTCAGGTTATTGTCTGTGAGAGAGGATGATTGTATAGTAGAAGCTATTCTACTTCTGATGTTATCCTTGGTCAGTTCTGATAGTTCTCTTTGACGAGACAGAGCCGCCTCAACACTAGATACAATGTCCTCGGTCGGTATACGTTTAGGCGCCACTGAGTGTTTAAGTCCGGTAAGAGAGTACCTGAGTTTCAGTCTTGTCTAAGGGACGGGAAGAGATATTCCTGACCCAGTTGGCGTCTGTTTTGTGTCGTTTTTTGTCTTTAGTACGTTGTAGTTGAGTTAGTTTTAGTTGTGTCTTAGTGCGGCATTGTTCAGTTGTTTTCTTAGCTCGTCGGTCGGCAATGTTTCGTACAACGTCAAGTAAGTTAGTCGGTACAAGTTGTTTTAGTTGGTCAAATCGTTTCTGTAGTTTGTCGTTGTAACGGTTCAGTCTTCTGTGACGGTCGTTAAGACGGCTCGAAACGCACCAATCACGGTTTACAATCTTCACAGCCAATAACATCACGGCTTAACTGACAGACAACCAATAACATCATGACCTCGTTGACCAATCACATCAACGACCAGAGTACTTATACCATCTCCTGACGTTACTCCAATCACTTGACTCTGATGATGACTTCCGCTCAGGTTTTGGAAACGTCAGTCAATGTCACCACAAACAGTCCCTCTCAGGACTACACTCACCCGGACGATCGTGCTTCACTTGTGATGGTCTATCTCTCATCTGATGATTAAATGCTCGGAGATATGAGCTGCACAAGCTACTCTAAAATCCGAGGGTAAATAATGTGATGTATGATAATGTATGTATATGACTCCTGGATTCAAACCATTGACGATTTTGCTTAAGTAATGATTATACTGCGATGATCAGTCACATATTTAAACATGATATAATTAAGCTTACGTCCTCCAAATTAATGCTTTCTTTATGCGAACTAACTAGTGTTGAAAATAAAAAGCACCTGATAACAGAACCTCGTGGAGAGACCCTGGCAACGAGATTGCTGATAACCGCGCTGAAAACAACTAACAAAGCAAATGACAGGCTTTATACCCGCAGTGGTCCAATTTTCGTCCCAAGGTTTGGCCTTCTGTTCACTCTAAACAACGTTTTCGGCGAGCTGTCAGTTGAGCTTTAGTGAATACGTAAATACGGAATACAGTGTATGAGAAACTTTTTGAAGACGCTGACGTGACAGAAGCAATCTGCGCATGGATTACCATAGATTTAGGCCTTTGGGGGCCAGAGCAGCATTTCATTGCGAGCGGTGAAAAAGACGCAAAAACGATAAATATAGACGAAACACAGTTTATGTGTGTGTTTTCAAGGCCAAAACGCCATTTTAAAGTTTTTGCTGGTTAGAGTGGACGGGACTTTAGAACAAGTACCGCAGGGGCAAATCTTTGGAGGAATTTTTTGATCCAAATAATTTGTTCTTTCTCTTAGGTTAAAGTACAAGACCTTGTTTGGAGGCGTAGAAGGTTTCTGGAGAGAGCATTTTCGCAAAGTGAATGGCTTTCCTAACCGCTTCTGGAGTTGGGGAGGAGAGGATGACGATTTATACGTGAGGTTTGTGAATATGTAATATCAACCTTTTTGCTACTGTAGCTTTTTTTATGAATAAATGACACGGGCTATTGAAAGCGTATATAAACCAGGCACCCGCGATTGACAGTCCAACGGGGGAAAGCTGATTCGATGTCAGAAGGCAGAGAATTATTTTGCAGATAAGAGAGTTCAGTTCTGTCTTTTCAGTTTTGTGGTAGTTATTTCTCGTTTTTGCGCAAAAGAGAAACTTATAAAAATGCGCCGCATAATTTTCTTTTGTCGTCGCGCATCAGGTTTTGACAGTAATCCAAACAGGATAAACAAGGATAGCTTTTGATCAAATTTCGCCATTCCACCTCATTCCCTTCGAAACAATATGGCGACAAAATCCGTACCATATCTATTTTATCCCATTTCTGTCTCTCATCAAAGATGCTCACCAGGCATTGTAAGTAGAAAGCGCCACTTCTTATGGTTAGCATGCTTAGCAATATTAAGTAAAAATTACAAGCCTCCCTTCTCTACGTTCTTTGTGATTCGTTAATAGGATAACAGAAAGACAACTTAGTCTCACGCGGCCAGCGCAAATGATTGGTCGATACACGATGCTGCATCACGTGCACCTCAAAGGTGAGACAAGTGGCAAAATAAATATGGCCTTTAGATTTTCATCAGGAGTACGACATCGAGATTGAATGCGAGTTCGGGCAGTACGACTTACCATTTTCAAACCAGAACCCTTAGGGTCGGTTATTTAAACAAAGTCTAACTTAGGCCGCGGCTTAAGACAATCATTGGGCCTACAAATCTGTTTGTAAGTGGTTTATTTTAAGTAGATAAATTGCTTTCTAGCCTGTGATGCATGCCTTCTTGTTACCATCAGCATCAGAAAATGTTTGGAATATGATTGTTGGCAAAATTGAAAATGGCTTAGAACGCGGTTTTGTTGAACACTGTCTAAACTATGTTTTAATAACCGACCCTTACTCTTCCTAATTGCTTACCAGCAGATAGGGAGATATTGAAGTCACAAGTGATTGTCTAAAGCACGCCCACTAGACTTGGAAAGTGGTACTTGTACTCCTATCTAACGGTCCCTATCTCTTATCTCAGTATTCATCTGTATCCTTAGATACAACAGCACTGTCAACCAAGAAGATGAAAAAATAATAATAAATATTAAAAAAGAAATGAAAAATCTAAGAAGTGCATTGGTCCTTTACTACGGTGGCTCATAAGTGCCATGCAAATATTGTGATTTTATTATCATTTTAGCAACTTTTTTAGTGACTTTTTTAGCGACTTTTTTAGCGACTTTTTTAGCGACTTTTTTAGCAACTTTTTCAGCGACTTTTTTAGCGACTTTTTAGCGACTTTTTTAGCGATCTAGCGACCGTTGTAATGCGGGCTCAAGTTGCTTCTCAATAGAAGATGGCGGACCTCGAATTGGAAATCAACGAGGTAAATAACTCTTACGGTACTCTTAATATCTGCTGGAATTCACTGAAGTACAGCTTCAAGAAGCGCTAAGGCTTATTTTGCAAGAAAATTCGTTCCAATTTAACGGACGAGATCATCTCCAAACACATGGAACTGCTATGGGGACGAAAATGGCTGTTGCCTTCGCCAATATCTTCATGGCAAAAGTCGAAACAGAAATTATAAGCCAAAGCGTGATTAAACCGCTCGTTTGGAAACGCTACATAGACGACATTTTTTCCCTCTGGAACACAAACAGAGGAGATGTAACATAGTTCATTGAGAAAGCAAACAAACACCACTCTACAATTAAATTCACGGCTGAAGTTTCATAAACTGGAATAACTTTCTTGGACACCACCATATACAAAGGTGCAAGATTCGAAACAACATCAGTTCTTGATGTGCGAACCCACTTCAAGCCTACTGAGACATTTCAATATACACATTTCTCATCCTGTCACCCATCCGGTGTTAGGAGGGGATTTGTGAAAGGAGAGGCTTTAAGACTTCTGAGGACAAACTCTTCTAAAACAATATTTGAAGAGAAACTAGAAAATTTCAAAACACACCTTGTTGATAGAGGTTACCCTAAAGCCTTCATCCAAAGAAACCTCTCAGAAGTAAAGTTTCAAAACAGGAAACAAGCCCTCCGACAAAAAGAGAAAGAAAACAAACGAATCTTGCCGTTTGTAACACAATATCACCCATCAGTGCCAAACTTAAAAGAAATCCTCATGAACAAATGGCATTTTATTGAGAAACAACCGACGCTCAGAGAAATATTTAAGGAACCGCCACTTATATCCTACAAGAGAGGGCGTTTCCTGAAAGACATACTCGTTAGAGGAAAAATATAGCTTCAAGGCTAAAAACACGCGAGTGGGAGTCGCGCAGGCCTATCTAACCCCCTTTTTTAACACTGCTAACCGCTCGATTTTACCGGCAAGTACTCGGGCATGACAGCTTCCACGGAAGAAATTGGAAAACAAATAACGCCGAATATAAAGAAAATCATCATGATCGGCTCTGCTCTTCCTGTTTCAACCACGTGCACGAATTTCAACTTAACAGTCAGTCGCTGTTCAACTTGAGCCCGCTAAAAAAGTTGCTGAAAAAGTCGCTAAAAAAGTCGCTGAAAAAGTCGCTAAAAATGTCGCTAAAAAGTCGCTAAAAAAGTTGCTAAAAAAGTCGCTAAAATGAGAAAAAAATCACAATATTTGCATGGCACTTATGAGCCACCGTACTTGAAGGAGCTATGTCACGAGTTTTAATATTACTTTGAAAAGCTGAGATTTGTATTCGAAGCAACGAAACAAAAATAATGGTTTAGTTTTGTTTAAAATTATTTTACCAATTTAGCAAAACTATAAATAAGCCTCTTTAGCTTAGGATGGCACAGATTGAAATGGATTGGAAATTGAAAAAATTGGGCCACTTTTTTCAACTTCTTCTCAGGCTGTGCTGCGGAAAAAAATAGCCAAAAAATAACTTCCCCTTTTGAGAGAATAGCATGATATCTTTGTTTTGGTGTTCTAAGGGCATTTTAGTTATAAGCAATGGTATTTGAGGGTCTTTGGTTTAAAATAACTCCATACAAATCACCACGACATGGCCCCTTTAGTGTGAGGCCCAATATTTATCCATCTTGGAGATTAAAACGTGACTAAAGATATTACAATTCCAGCAGTGTGATTGGCTATACGAACCCATGCTATCCGCTCGTATCTCTGCAACGAACCGACGTCGTCGTTTAACGCCTTAGTGAAAAGGAAAGCTAATAGCTTTTTTTCCTATTGAAAACTGCAAACTGGGAGAACTTATGGAAATAATTAAAGTCTAGAAAGTCGTCTTGCAACGAAATGAGCCCTTAAAAAATTCTCACACAATAACTGACCGATAGTGGCTGAATTGTTAACAAAACGGGCGAGGACCAGTGCTAGCCTCTTGTTCTTAACGGTCTTTCGTACAGCAAACCAACACTGAAAATCTATCAAGAGATCAGCGTTTCTTTTTGCATGCAAAGTAGCTTACCAGTCGTCAGTTCCAACACTCTGAAACACTCCCTATATACCACACTTCAGAGGTGATGAGAAGAGTACTCTTCTAAATTAAAGCGAAGCTTTTTTTATGTTTTCATTAGATAACCACAGGAATCACGTTTCCACTGAGATCTCGTCACATGTTCTGACACATGCTTTTCAAACCATAGCTAAAATACCCCAATATGCTTTTTCAACTCTTATTTAATTAGCTTGCTTAACCGCCTAATTGCCTTTGATGCATAAGTTGTCTTCTTGTTAAATATCATTACCTCACTAGGACTCTAAAAATAGACTAGGGTATCTAAAAGATAGTAATGCTGGGGCACATTCTGTTGATAGTGACATACTTTACGCAGTGATTCATCTACCTGCCCGTTCCAAGACTTACATTAACCTTTATTTCTTAAAGTACTGTCAAATCGTGGGGAATTTGTCCTTGTATGTATCAACTTCATGTATGATGACGAATCGATGACGAGGTGTGACAAGAGATCTTGACGACAAAGCACATTGTGATTTGAACTATGTTTGGACATACAACGATACACATCACTGAACCTTCCCTTTACCAGATCACGAAAATTGAAAGATGTGGAAATTGTAGGAGCAGAAATCTAACTTATAAATTATGTACTGGTATGCATTAAACGTCTCTAGAATGTTGACAGACTGTGTCAAGGACGTGTCCATCGCGATGTGTGAAAATGCTAAAGCTTTAGCTTAAATTCGTGTTTGGATGAAAAGGAATAGATCGCTGCATATATGAAATTAGCGTGTTGTAGGGTTTTCGTTTGTTTTAATATTCTACAAACTTAAGCAACGACGATTTCTCTTCATTTAAGAATTCGACCAAGGAGGTGAGACTACTAAGAAATGACATACTAAGTTTAAAATTAAGATGTCACCAACAATTAATCGTCCAGATTTACAAACTTTCACATACTGAATTAACAAAAGCAAGAGTTGTGAAAGTCAAGAACAATCCCCTTGACATCGTATTATAGGTAAATCAAAGCAAAACATAAACACTAATCTTGCAAGCAAAAAGACGGTGTGACATCCTCGTGTTGTTCGTGGCGCAATGCACTCTGGTTAAATGCAATGCATTCTGGTAAAAAGTGATGAATTCAAGAATTCATACTCCCTACTATTTTTCCTTCTATTCTTCTTAAATCCTGATTATGTTGCTGATCGCTCGCTACGCTCGCTCCGCAGCAATAAGAAAAATTGTTGATCTCCATCTTATCTTGTAACAAACCAAAACTTGGTCTTACAATGATAACGATTTTCGGTCTTGCTTTCTTTAATTGTTCCATTGGAAACTGTTAGATGGTTCTGGATTATGCTTTATCAAATGAGGTAAAATGTTTTGCAGACCGATAGAAACGATGACAGCAATAACGCACATCAAAGTATTCACGCAGAATTTTTTTTATTCTATGTCAGGTATGAAGAACTAAAGGTGAGTGGAACATCAATTGACACGGAAGGCTTAAATACGCTAACATACAAAGTGTTGCAATACCAGGAATTGCCGCTGTACACAATGATATCAGTTTCCCTGAGATAAATTCAGCAATCCCAATTCCCAACCCCACAGCCTTCAAAATTTTCGAGACTCAGACAAGCATACACTTTGGTTGATTGCAACTGGAGATTGAGGCACGGTTTGCTCAGCCCCAGAACCCTGGAGCCTACAGAAACCCTTTTGTCTGGCCATGGCTTGACAATTGGTATGCATCTTTCAAACGATGCTGCCCTGAATAAGAATTATCCACAATTTAAAGTAACTGGAGAACGTACTAAAAGAGATGAATTACAGTCATTAGGTTTAGAAAGCGTGGAATGATCTGTTATGTACCTTATAATTGAATAACATATAATGGAGACACTATAGTTCTAAGCGAAGCAAAGTTAGACTCTTTTTTACGACCGATACTATTTGAGTATTTCTTTAAGCTGTGGAGTTTAGCTACTTTATTCCTCATTAACATTAGCTTGTAACCTAGCTTCAATTCGAGCCCAAGTTAGTTAAATGATCAACAGTTTTATCATTTTGACACAATTATCTTCTTGCTGTAAATGATTGCATTTTATTGAAATACTCGTGGGTATATTACGATTCAACAAAATGAACAGCTCCCAGTTGGCTTGTTAGCTCCTTTGGTAGAGCACTGCACCGGTATCGTAGAGGTCGTGGGTTCGACTCCTGTACAATCGTGAATTGTTTTCAGGCTTTATTTTCACTACTGCTTAATTCAAATATATGATTTTCATAATCATTCTGACATAAAATAAAAGTGAACTGTAATCACGGAAGTATCGAGTCTTACAAGAGCTAGAGGAATGATTAAGAGCTACGAGAGAGCCATAAAACGCAAGGGTAAAAGCTCAAAAATCCACTTAGGCTAAGTTGCCATTGGCTTTGCTGTAGTGCGATAGCAACCACTTATCTACGGTTGAGTCCTTATAAACTCTGCCTCTTAATAAAACGTTTAGTAGCTCGAATACTGATGACACCGGGAAATTGGTGTCATAATTCTTTTTGGACTGGTAGGTTTGGTTATTAGTCTTTATTTGAGGTCTGGCGCTTAATCGAGGGTATTTTCTCTTCAACATTTCCTCATAATTCTCCAATATTACCTATACAACTTCATCCAAAATGGCGGCCAATCTATTATTCTTTTGTTCTATGTTAATTATCCCTCTTTGTCTCGTCAACATGTACAAAATACAAAAGAATTTTGAAAATGAGGTAAAGATGGCTAATTAACATGCAAACAAAAGAACAATAAATTGGCTGCCATTTTGAAATAAGGTCTATGGCTCCCCACTACCGACTTCCAATGTTACCGGTAACTCCCCAGTATGACATATGGCGGACCTCTGTAATCTGTAATGTTAGTATGACGGATTCCTAAACGTTGACTTCATTTCCGTTCAGACAGTTTCTTTAGAAGTTCATAAGTAA
>JAEMWC010000121.1:7500-35000 GCA_016490735.1 Pachyseris speciosa | reverse complement strand
AAAGTCTTAGGGGTGTATGATATCCTGTACTTGAGTTATTCAAAAAAATGTACCTCTCAATGGAGCGGACACGGGGAAACACGGCAGTCTAATCGAAAACATCTGGAGTTAAAGTTTGGTCATGTTAAAAGCTTTCTTCTCGCAGTTGAACTTGCAAACATTCGTATAGACACTTCTCTTAACATATTAATTGTTCAAACTTCAAAGACACAAGGTGAATCGACGTTTTCCTATAAGTGACAACAGGCATCATTCTTGTTGTTGTGAGTTGCTATATTTGGTTAGCGCTTGCGCAGAAACGCCGGAAGTGAGCTTTGCGGACGAAACTCGACAAAGAAGAATAAAAAGAAGAACGGACGGCATTTTAACATCGGGCGCTCTACGAAGCCCTTGTAAAAAGCCAAAAGTTTAA
Source organism: Pachyseris speciosa (assembly GCA_016490735.1). Classification (NCBI taxonomy): domain Eukaryota; kingdom Metazoa; phylum Cnidaria; class Anthozoa; order Scleractinia; family Pachyseridae; genus Pachyseris; species Pachyseris speciosa. The sequence continues at coordinate 34,588 of JAEMWC010000121.1, read as the reverse complement.
CACATCTGGGTGAGTGTAAAAGGAAAACTAGGCCTCTCAAGGATGGACTGTAAAACAAAATGGCAACGGTGCTCACTGAGCCCTAACTCCCACCCCATCGCCATTGTAGTATGCTTAACCAGTGTAGCGTAAAGGTTGTGACTGGAATGGATACTCCAAAACAAGGTGAGTAACTTCGTGACAAATTTCTCAAAATAAGGTGGGCCATTTGGTGACAGATAAACAACACTCTGTTTAGGCAATTTTTAACTGCTGGATTAGGCACTCATCTATAGTGATTAGGGTTAAGCACTAACTCGGAATAGCTAGCTTTCGGCAGCTGCCAATCATTTGTGTAGTGGATATGGATATCGATGTGCCGCCAGTAACCCGGGTTCGACTCTTCTTTGTATACTCTTTTTACACTAGTAAAACTTTTACCAAGGACGTTTGGCACTTCTCATACAAAAAATTAAGCGTGACCTGACTTTGGAGTATCCATTCTAGTCACTACCGTGGCATAAAACTGAAACTACTACTGACGAACACAGATGTCTGTCATCGATCATGAAATGGCAAAGGACAATTATTTCTCCCCTGAGACGTCCGTAAAATAGGTACTGTGTAAAAGTCAAGTGCTTTGAGAAAAAAAAACGTTTTTTGTCTTCTGTAAAAGCAATACAATAACTAGCAACCAGGCTATACGTCTCTCACCGTTTATTTAAGAAATAATTATATTACCAGCATTGCCTTTTAGAAACCCGTACGTGCTATATTGATCTTTTTTTATACAGGGTTTCTTACAAAGAATCATAACCGCGATAAGCAATCTACAGCCACGTAAAACGCACTTCATAAAACGTTAGAACGTCTATATAAACATTCTCAGATCAAAGCGGCTTTGTCATCCTTTTTACGAAAAAAAACAGCAATTTTTTAGTTAACTCGGGAAAGAGGATATTAAAATATTATATAAGCAATTAAAATGCGAGGTTGCGACCTCTCACACCTAGGATACTTGTCAAAAAATCCAGCATTAAAGTTCAACTAGTAAATAATACATTCGTTTGTCCAGACATATGCATATTCGCCTACTCGCCAGTTTATAATATCAGTAAGGTATTTAGACAAACAATACAATCCTAACAAATCCGTTCGAGAATATATGGTTACTGCATTTGGTAAGATAAAGAAAGGGATCGCATACTGCTATTGCAATTTTTAGCCAAGAACGTTAATTAAATGAATTATCTTTCAGCAAAATACCTGCCCACTCAGAGTAAATTAAACTAAATAAGGTCCATGGGTCCTATAAGACCTGATCTTACCATCTACGGTTTCATATCTGAAGACCGTCTTATTTCCATTCCTCCCGATAACTCCCAAACCTATTAAACAGTCAGCAAGTGCCAAGAAACCTACTACTACACCACCACCACCACCACCACCACCACCACCAATACCACTACAACTACAACTACAACTACAACAACAACAACTACTACTACTACTACTACTACTACTACTACTACTACTACTACTACTACTATTACCACCACCACTACCACCACCACCACCACCACTAAGACCCCTACCAGTATTGGCATTATTACTACTGCTGCGGTAATGTTCCTGCTTCTGGTGTTACTGCTAATACTACAACTGCTCCTGCTACTATTTGCGACTACTGCATCTGCTACTGCTACTGTTGCTGCTACTGGAATTTATACTGCAAGTGCTACTGCTACTGCTACTGCTACAAAAGCTACAGCAGCTACCAACCACCCCAACCCCAACACACTGCTGTTGCTACTGCTGCTACTGCTACTACTGCTGTTGCAGCTGCTACTTCTACTACTACTTCCGTTTTAAAGACTACAAAAACTATTAAACCTTCTACCACTATTACCCCTACCACCGCGATGCTGCTATTTATACTGTTAACATTACTACCACTGCCGGTACTGTTCATACTTATTGTGCTCCTGCTACTCTACAACTGCTACTAATATTACTTGCGACTACTGTCACTACTATTGCTGCTGCTGCTACTGAAAGTCATAATGTAAGTACTACTGCTATTGCTACTGATACTGCTACTGCTACAAGAGCTACTTCAACTAGCACCACCCCAACCTCAAAAAACTGCTGTTTCTGCTACTGCTGCTACTGCTACCACCACTACTACTACTACACTACTACTACTACTACTACTACTACTACTACTACTACTACTACTACTACTACTACTACTACTACACCACCACTACCACCACCACCACTACCACCCCAACTACTACTCTTGCGAGATCTCCCACTGCTACTGCAACTGCTATTGCTGCTGTTGCTTCTACTGCAAGTGCCACTTCTACCGCTGCTGCTGCTACTATTTATACTCATCCTGTTGCTGCCGCTACTACTACTACTAACTACTACTACTCTACTACTACTACTACTATACTACTACTACTACCACTGCTACTACTACTACTACTACTACTACTACTACTACTACTACTACTACTACTAAACTACTACTACTACTACTACTACTACTACTACTACTACTACTACTACTACTACTACTACTACCACTACTACTACTACCACACTGCTACTGCTGCCGCTGCTGTTGCTACTGCAACCGCTACTGCTACTACTAACTACTAACACTGGTAATGCTACAGCAACTGAAGCTTTTACTGAACATCATACTGCTAACGCTACTTCTACAACTGGGTACTACTACTGCCACTGCTACAGCTGCTGATGCTGAAACTGTAAGGACGACCACTACTGTTTCTGCTCCTGCTGCTGCTGCTGCTACTACTACTACTACATACCGCTATTAACTCTGCTAATGCTACCACCACTTAGACTCCTACCAGTACTACCATTATTACTACTGCTGATAATGTTCCTGTCTCCAGTGTTCCTGCTAGTACTGCAACTGCTCCTGCTACTATTTGCGACTACTGCATCTGCTACTGCTACTGCTACTGCTGCTGCTACTGGAATTGATACTGCAAGTGCTACTACTACAAAGCTACCGCAACTACCAGCCAAGCCAACCCCAACACTGCTGTTGCTCCACTGTTGCTACTGCTGCTACTGCTACTACTGCTGTTGCTGCTGCTACTCTTACTACTATTTCCACCATAAGGAGTACAAACACTATCACCCCTTCTACCAATATTACCTCTACTACCCCATCTGCCTCTTTGACTCCTAATACTGCTAACATTACTGGTACTGCCGGTAACTCCTACTACTACTGCTGCTGCTGCTGCTGCTGCACACTACTACATCAACTACTACTACTACTACTACTACTACTACTACTACTACTACTACTACTACTATTACTAGTATAGTACTAATACTAGTACTATTACTGTACTACTACTAACTACTACTACTACTACTAACTACATTGCTACTACTACTACTTACTACTACTACTACTACTACTACTACTACACACACTACTACTACTACTACTAGTACTACTACTAGTACTTCTGTTGCTTCTACTGCTACTACTACTGCCCTCTCTCGTACTAACTACTACTACAACTAGTATTCCGCTGCTGCTGCTGCTGCTACTACCACTACTACTAGCTGCTGATGATGATGATGATGATGATACTACTTGCTGCTACTACTACTACTACTACTACTACTACTACTACTACTTCTAACGCTACTGTGAGTACTATGACGACGTGAACGGCGTCAACGTAAAACGAGTGCGATGGCTGCTTCTGCTACTGGTACTGCTACTGCATTCGTTACTGCTACTGTTACTATTGCTGCTTTTGCTACGGAATCAGATGCTTTTACTGAAAGTAGTACTGCTACCGCTAATTTTACTTCTGGTACTACGAGACGGTGATAACATTGAATTTGCCCTTCTGCTGCTGCTGCTGTTGCTGCTGCTGCTGCTTGCTGCTGCTCTACTACTACTACTACTTCTACTACTACTAGTACTAGTACTAGTACTAGTACTACTACTACTACTACTACTACTACTGCTGCTGCTGCTGCTGCTGCTGCTTCTGCTGCTGCTGCTGCTGCCACTGCTTCTGGTACTAGCCACTGTGAAGTACTGTACGATGCCCAGGGCGTCGATGGTGAAAACAGGGCGATGGCTACTTCTGCTACTGGTACTGGTACTGCATCGTTACTGCTACTCTTACTATTGCTGCTATTGCTACATAATCAATGCTTTTACTGAAAGTAGCACTGCTACCGCTAGTTCTACTACTGGTACTGCTACTACTGCAACTTCTTCTGCTACTACTGTTGCCACTGCTACAGTTGCTGATGCTGCAGTTGTAAGGACGACTAGTTCTGCTACTTTTTCTTTCTGTTGCTATGCTACTACTACTACTACTACTACTACTGCTACTGCTGCTGCTGCTGCTACTACTACTACTACTGCTGCTGCTGCTACGACTTCTACAGCTACTGCTCCTCCTCCCTCTACTACAACAACTAGTGCTGGTGCTACTACAACTACTACTACTACTACACCACCACCACCACCACCACCACCACACTACTACTACTACTACTACTACTACTACTACTACTACTACTACTACTATACTACTACTACTACTACTTCTACTACTACTACTACTACTACTACTACTACTACTACTACTACTACTACTACTGCTGCTGCTGCTGCTGCTGCTACTACTACACTGCTGCTGCTGCTGCTGTTGTTGCTGTTGCTGCTGCTGCTACTACTACCACTGCTGCTACTACTGCCACTGCTTCAGCTGGTACTACTACTGCTACTACTGCAACTACTGCTGCTGGTAGTGCTGCTCCTGCTCCTGGTACTATCACTGCCACTCTGAGTACTACGATGACGACGATCACGGCGTCGACGGTGAAAACTAGTGCGATGGCTGCTTCTGCTACTGGTACTGCTACTGCATCCGTTACTGGTATTTTTACTATTATTGCTATTGCTACAGAATCAGATGGTTTTACGGAGAGTAGCTCTGCTACCGCTACTTCTACTACTGGTACCAATACTTTTACTACTGGTACTGCTACCACTACAACTTCTTCTGCTACTACTGTTGCCACTGCTACAGCTGGTGCTGCTGCAGTTGTAACTTCTTCTGTTACTATTACTGCCTGCCTCAGGTACTTATGCTGCTAATCTAATTACTAAAGCTATTCCTCCTCTTCCTACTACTGCTGCTGCTTCTACTACTTCTAGTACTACTACTAGTGGTGGTGCTGCTTGTAGTTCTACTGTTACTACAACTGATGAAGTACAACTACTGAACTTCTTCTGGTAGATCTACTGCTACTGCAACAGATACTGATTTTACTACTGTAATCACTACTGCTCCTCCTTCTCCTCCGCCTACTACTGCTGCCGCTCTTGTCTGTGTACTAACTGACACAAGGAAATACGATCATATTACACCCGGCCTTGAAAGCTCTTGGCTGGCTAACTATAGACGAGAAACTTCGGTTGCGGGAGATGACAATGATGTACAAATGTGTTAACAATTTAGTGCCAACATATTTTATTAGCTGTAAAATAGGGAAGCTATGAAATGCACATGCTTACAATCTCCGCAACAGTGAAGATCTAAATCTGCCACAATGCCGGACAGTCAGGCTGCCCAGCGCCGTTTCTTTTATAGGGCAGCAAAAGTGTGGAATAGTCTCAGTAACAACACTAGAACTGCTCGATTACAAAGATCATTTAAAAAGCATGCAAAGGCAGAATTAATGAAGAAATAAGATACCGGTATCTCAACATACAACCATAGTATATTATTACAGTGATATTATTACAGTGTTAGTTGTTATTATTGCTATTAGTATTATTAGTAATTTTAAGTAAATATTTATTTATCAAGTGTCTGTAAGTCATTATATTTTATATCATTAGCTCACTTATTTTATATACATATTGAAATTAATCCTGAAAAGCCTCTTGGGGAGAATTAATAATAAAGTATTGTATTGTATTGTACCACAACCACTACCACCAACTACTCTACTACTACTAACTACTACTACTACTACTACTACTACTACTACTACTATACTACTACTACTACTACTGCTACTACGACGAACTACGACGACGACGACTGCAGCTGCTTCTGCTGTTGGTACTACTACTACTGCTACTACTACAACTACTACTACTGCTGCTGCTTCTACTATTCTAGTACTACTACTACTGGCGCTGCTGCTTGTAGTACTACTGTTACTACTACTGATGAACTACTACTACTACTACTACTACTACTACTAGTAGTACGACGACATCAACAACGATAGGTACTACGGCGACGGCGACGGCGACGGCGACGGCGACAACGACATCTGACGGTTCAACTGCTTCTTCTGCTACCACTACTACTACTAGTACTGCGGCTGCGGCTACTATTTCTACTAGTGCTATTAGGCATCAGCGATGATAGGGACTACGACGACGGCGGCAACGACGACTGCTGCTTCTGCTGGTGCTGCATCTACTACTACTCCTACTACTACTACTACTACTACTACTACTACTACTACTACTACTACTACGGCTGCCGTTGCTACTGCTTCTACTACTTCTAGTGCTACTACTACTTGTGCTGCTGCTCATAGTACTGCACTTACTACTACTGATGAACTACTACCTCTACTCAACTTCTTCTGGTAGAACTACCGCTACTGCAACAGGTACTGATGCTTCTACTGTAAGCACTACTGCTCCTCCTCAGCCTCCTTCTCCTCCTCCTCCTCCTACTACTGCTGCTGCTGCTGCTGCTGCTTCTACTACTTTTAGTACTACTACTACTTGTGCTGCTGCTTGTAGTGCTACTACTACTACTACTACTACTACTACTACTACTACTAGTACTACTACTACTACTACTACTACTGCTGCTGCTGCTACTACTACTACTTCTACTACTACTGCGACGACGACGATGACAACATCAAACAACGATAGGTACTACGAGACGGCGACGGACGGCGACAACGGCAACTGACGGTTCGACTGCTTCTTCTGCTACCGCTACTACTATTACTAGTACTGCTGCTGTTACTACTATTTGTACTAGTGCTATTAGGAATCAACGATGATAGGGACTACGACGACGGCGGCAACGACGACTGCTGCTTCTGCTGGTGCTGCATCTACTCCTACTACTTCTTCTACTACTACTACTACTACTACTGCTACTGCTGCTGCTGCTGCTGCTGCTAGTACTGCTAATAGGACTTAACTCCTTCGGATACAACCACTGCCACTGCAACAGGTACTGATGCTACTACTGTAATCACTACTGCTCCTCCTCCTTCTCCTCTTACTTCTACTAACTACTACTACTACTACTACTACTACTACTGCGCTGTTGCTACGTCTGCTGCTTCTTCTACTAGTTCTAGTACTAAAACTACTGGTGCTGCTGCTTGTAGTACTGTTTCTACTACTGATGAACTATTAACTATGAATACTTCTAGTATTACTTCTGCTACTACTACTGCTGCTACTAATACTGTAAAACAACTACTTCTAGTAGTACTACTTTTGCCTCTTCTACTACTACTAGTACTGTCATTAAGGTAGATACGCTTCAAAAGTACTGTGGAGAAGAAGCACTTGCTGACCAGTCACCACATATTGATTAGTGGTGCATTTTGTCACATTATGCTGATCTATATACCGCTTGTACGTCGAAAGTCCTTTTCTTCTTTTTAAGTTGTTTGCCTGTGCCCGAAGGTCCCATGGTTACCTCTTAATAGTTAATAGTTATGTTTAAGTGTTAAGCTTTAACTGGCAGGTTTTTGCGTTTTTGCAACTAATATTTTCTTAATGGAAAACACCATCAAACCCAAAAGGTGCTTGAATGACCGTCAGGTGTTCATTTCACAGACTTTTCACAGCCTTGTGTCAAAGCATGCTGTTTCTTCATCTGGTGTAATTACTTCCACTTCCTCGGATGGTGTACATTCACCACTGTCATGGTCCGCATGCTGACCTGCATGAAAAGTAAGTAATAAGAATATAAGTAATACAGCTTATTAAAGAAATTCTTCAGGTAGTGAGTGAAGTATTACATATTTGACAGTAAAGCAAGCTGGTGTAAAGCTTCTGCTGAGCTCATTTCTTATGTCACCTTCACCATCATCAACTCCTGCTTCATCTTCACTTTCCCATCCTTCATCGTCTTCTTTGCCTGCATCCTCTTGTACTGCTTCATCTTAACGTTTCTTGCCTGATGCTGGACCTGGGACTCCCCACCCGAGTTTCTTCATTTTCTTCATCAGCGTCCTCTTCTTCACTCTGGGCCTTTGCATCCTTATGCTCCACGTGCTGCCTTATCATGAACTTGCTCTACTGCAGCTTTAACCTGTGATTCTTCATATTCAGCTTCCTTTGCTCCATTCGCTGCTCCACGTTCGACTTTCGTTGCTTTATCCTCAGCTTCTGTCGCAACGTTATCAACTTGTTCTGCCTTACTTTAATGGCCAGTGCTTCATCGTCGATTTTCAAAGCTTTATCCTCAGCTTCTGCCACTCCTTCTTCAGTTTCCCATTTCTTACCCTCAGTTTCTGTCGATTCATCCTTAGCGTCGATGTCGCCGCCTTTGCCTTTTTCCTTTACTGCATCTGCTTCTCCTCCTCCAACTTCCAAGCTTCCTTGTCCAACGTCAGCTGCGTCACGGTCATGCTCTTCTGTTTCTCCGTCAGCCTTTCCTCCTTCCATTGCTGGTTCCATTACCTTATCCTCTATTACATGTCCTACTTGAGACTCAGGCTCGGCTTCTCCAACACTCGCGTCAGTTACTGTTTTTGCCTCTTTGCTTGCTGCGGGTCCTGTAATAATAGTAAAATAATAGTGTAGTGATACAACGACACTCTATGATAACGGATTATAATGAAAATTTATTTAAAAACTACAATACCACGTTTCTTCATCCTCAAATTGACTTACTTTGTCTGTAAAGGATGATCGCTGCCAATAAAGAAGGGAGCATATCATTTTCTCTCCATTCTTACATGAGCATTTTCATATTACGTATGGTAGTGCCTTTGTTCTTTACACAATACCATCCACTTCTGCTGTTTTAGTTGTCACTCTTACTATATCAAGTCACTCCTTATTCCGTTTCCCAGACTTTTAGATGACATATGTTTCCTTACCTTGGGCTGTTTACCAAACATCACATTTTTTTTAGTTTTACTTAGTCCTAATGTTTACCTGGTTCTGGTTTTCCCATTTGGTCGTCATGAGTTTCCTTTGCTGGGGGTTTGCCATAGTGATGGACAGTGGCTGAAGTGAAACAAATTGGATCCCTGGATCAGAGGTTGTCTTGCATAAAATCTCTTTCATAATATGATCAAAGGTACTGTTGTTGTTTACTAGTAAAGTGGGCAACGAGATAATATTACGATTTTGATTAAAATTGCATCAATCAGAAGTCGTATTTCCAGCTTCCAGTGAGTCCTCTACGTAGCATTTAAGGCTACTATAAGCCTTCACGAGTGCCTTTCGGGAAATCGCTCCAATGCGCGTTTTCTATATTACTGCAAACCTGATGATAAAACGTAGTATCTGAATATAGCTAGACTAGGGTAAGCTTTCAAAGAAAAACAACGCTCGAACGTAGTTTTCCGAATTACAGCCCTTGCGTTAACACGGACATCCAAACAATCTGGACTATATCATTCGGGCTCTTATAGTTATAAGTGAGTTATTCCCAGTGGTTCCTGAGAAATTGATTATATTCCATGCATCTCAGGCGCTTTGACGCCACGGGTAAAATATTTCGAATTTTGTAAAAGCCTCACACAAGTTTGTACGGTAACGTGTGAGGAACAATTTCGACAAAATCCTATAATAAATTATAGATAACATGTTATTTCGTTTGAATAGAGGGAGTGTAAAAAAATTTCATCTTTTGGCCCCCAAATATTTGAACATTTTTGGCACCTCATCGAAGCAGTGTCGTCAACGCGGTCATACCACACACCAATAGACTACAAACAAGAACCCCCCTGATGAGGATACATGACAACTCCTTCGAATTCATTCGGGAGAGATGATTCCATCTTCAGCGACAGGCTGAGTATTGATATTTTCTATATGATGGGAAGAGATAACACTGATGCTGCAAATTTGCCTGAAATAAAACCAAAGACTCGTTCGACTGTTGATGTAACCAAAATATGCTGTTGGAGCTCTCGGACGACGTTTGGAGCGCAAAAAATGTCAAAAGGCTGTTGGATTCCAACTTGGAATTGCCGCATATCGACACCTTTAGCTACGCATTAACTGTTCCCGCGTCTCTCACATTCTTTAGCAAGAACACATAACTCAGCGTTTGAAAAATGTGAATCCCGAAGGCTTAGAATAACCAAAATGGAATGGCGCTCTCCAAAAGTATAGCGCGTAGAGAAAAGGAGGATAAATGTTTAACAAATTGGGGATCCCTAACAATTAAGTCCTGCTCTTTGAGATTTATACACACTACAACTTTGAAGGTGTATACAATCATAACGTGGATTACCTTCTGCAACGGTGACCTTTGGCTCCTCTAGCTCATTATCTGTTGGAGGAAGAATAAGATTGATTAAATGGCATTTAAAGCTACGAACAAGGTAACGCCAACAAAACAGCCATATAAAATAACTCTTTCGTTACAACTTCAAAATTATTTCAACTCGTTCAAATTATTTAAAAGTACAAAGTTACCTGTGTCTGAGGATGTGTCGCTAACTTCTGGGTCTGCAATTGATAAGAAGTGTAAATTTGTATCAAGTAGTTAAAGACGCTTTGAGCTCTAACATGGTTCTTGTGAGAGGTGTAATCTCAGTCTAACAGAGCAAATAAGAGAAAAGAAATAGTCTCGTCTTTTATAAGGAAAAGAATCTGAATGCATCTACGGCAGTAGTCAATCAGAGAAAAACGCAGATTTTGTAATAAAAGTAATATAAGATCAAACTTGCGATCAATATTGCGAGAACAATGCATGATTCCTTATTACAGTAAATGAATTTTTAAAACGATTAAAAAAATAACTCAAAGATCCTTTGTCTCTGATGAAGTCACTATACATGTAATTTGCAAGATTTAGAGTGCGAGATAATCGTCAGCGTTCAATTACAATTGAAATCATGGTAGTCAAGTTCGGAAGAAAAATAGAATCACCAAATTGATTACTATGTGAGAATGAATATACGAAAATCATATATTTGAACTGCGGATTAAAGTGCATATGACACGAAATTTTTTATTCCCTTTTCTGGAAGTTTAATATCCTAAGAAACAAATCGAAAGTTAAAGAGTGTTCCAAATGGCTGAAACGCGATTTTTCACTTTCGAAATACTCGCTTCTTTGGCATCAGAATTGTCCCGGGGACTGGGATCTAGTTAACCACAGTCGAGCGGAGCTTGTGACGTCACGGTGTTATGTTTTTCCTCGAAGTTCTCTTGGCCTCAACTGAAAAATATATAGACGCAGAGTTGACTGAAAGAAAAAAATGTCCCGAGATTCAAGTGATTCGAATGATTCACTTAATTCCGAGTCTTCTTGAAGATTAGCTGAGTGTGAGGAATCGGGAGAAGAAACCTTCAAAACTGAATCAGTGTAGACATTCACCATTTCTGAACAAAATTGCTTTTAATATAGGTTAACGTTAACAGCTTAAGTCTTATCGATGGAGATCCGGATTAAAATAAGCTTATTTACCTTTCGCTTTTTCCTCTCCAGGTGGTAAAACTGAGTCTCACATTGGCACAGAACCTGCAAAGGGGCTTCTTCTCATCTTTCAGCCTTCCACACGCTCAAGATTAATGGAAGGATCACGAGTGAAGCAACTATCTTCAAGAAAGGCGGAACACAAGATTCACAGGTTCGCCAATTAAATCAACCTGATGTCGTTGAACAAATCGAACCCATTGCGTTCTTACAGTCTGATCAGAAGAAAATTAACGCACTGATACTTCCTCTCTACAGCTATTGTTCCTACAAGTTGTCTTATTAGGGGTGAGAGCGACGCAAACTCTGCCGCCCGAAGATTTAGCTCCCTTCTCAGCCATTTTGCTTGCGAGCGAATATAACACTGTCACGTCACAAGTACATGTCACGTGATATTTTCGTCGCGCGACAATCGGGGCACTTTTGAAGACGAAGAAGCGGGTGTTTCCAAGGCGAAGGATCGGGGTTTCAGCCATTTCGAACACTTTTTAACTTTCTATTTAACAAATCGAATGTGGTTTTGCGTTGTCTATACTCTTATCGACAACGATATTCGTCATCACAGTGGTCAAAATGCTGTGGACTCACCGCGAGGCGCAGCCGAGTGAGTCCACAGCAAATTTTGACCACTGTGATGACGAATATCGTCGTCGATAAGAGTATAGACAACACTAAACCACAGTCTATTTGTTTTTTTCCACAATATCAACGTCAAAGAAAATGCTAATTTCTGAGCGCGAGCTGAAAATAGGCATTGCGCGACACGTTGACGCGATCAGCGTTGTCTAGACTCTTATCGACAACGGCAAATTAGCCAATCAGATTGCGAAATTACTAGCAATTGTGGTAAAATTGTTTTTTTGGGATATTGAACTTCCAGAAACGGGAATAAAAAAAATTCGTGTCATATGCACTTTAAAGAACTAATATGTGAATGATTATCGCGGTAACGAACATGTTGATCATTCACATATTCATTCTTTAATCCGCGGTGTAAATATATGATTTTCGTATATCTATTCTCACATATTGATCACTCACGGTTATATTACGAACCAACAAAGTGCCAGCTCCCAGTTACCTTGTTAGCTCAGATGGTAAAGCACTAGACCGGTATCGCTGAGGTCGTGAGTTCGATTCCCCTACAAGCCTGAAATTTTTGGCAGGCTTTATTTTCACTACAGCTTAAGTTACGTTCATAACTGCGAAGATCGTTCACATATTAAAATTGATTACTGCAGAAGTCTCAAAGTGTAAGAAACTGGGAACATCTTTTGCCACAGGTGACAAGATGAATATAACTGTGTGGTACTGTAGATTTGGAGTGTGCACAATCGTATTTCTGATATCACGGGTCAAATCAAGTTACTTCGTGTTAATCATCTGCAAGAAAGGACTTCAGGAAGACAAAATTGTAATGTGAGAGACCATTCTGGCTTTCCACTAAACATCCTGACAAGGCTACCAATGGAGTTGCCTGAAGAGCCAAGTCCTTGCTGGTCCCACGAAATCAATCCTGTTTAAATTTGGAAGCTCTTGGACCTAGCATTATAATCTGGGTATTTACAGTAAAATGGATCAATACCCATTCCATGGCGACGTCCGATTGCTTCCGAAGCCTCAAATTTGGATTCGCTGGGTTAACGATACTCTGGTAATTCTTAATGGCACATATGTTGACAGTTCATCATTGACAAGTCAACAACGGACCACCCGCTTCACTATGGCGAGTAAACGAGAATTTCATAAACCCTTATCGACGTGTTAACCTTGGGACAACCTGACGGTCGCCTTTTCAGTAGTGACCATTGGTAAATAATATATGCAACTCTTAATCTGTCTTGCGCAGTTCCGTCAAAAGTCTTTCTGACCAAGAAAGCTCGCAATTGGACAATCAGACAGATCTAATGGGAAGAAACCCAAGACATCTGTTCTTTCATTCAACAATTTTCCTTCCGCCTTGGTCACAAGAAGACGAGGTGGCAGTCGTTTAGAGTGTCCAAGCGTCTTTTCTTTTCTGCCTTCAACTATAGGGAACTGGCAACATTCATTATTGGCGATTGTTGAGGAAAAGTTCCATTTGATTTTCGTATTCTATTTGCATTTCAACGGGTTGAACCTAGAATTTTCCTTGAATCGAGACTGCTCCATGAAACCAAACCAGCCTGTTCAGTGACGCGCATTGTACTCAAGTGCCTTTGTGATCGCGCGAAATCATGACCAAACAATCGCCCAATCAAAGAAGAAGAATTTGTCAGCTGTTATTCTATTCAAAGAGCTATCCGCCTTTCTTTGGAACGAAAATTTAACCAACATTAAAGGAAGAGCTCCAACCTGCCTCCAAGTGTGGTGAAAATCAGAACCTTTTCCTGGTTGGCTATGTTTTTGATGTCCCTCATGACTTCAGGTGCGTTAGAAGACTCATTGTATAATGGCTCTACTGGGAATAATGGAAGGGTATTTGGGATTCTAAGATCTCACTACCTGGCTATTCCAATTCAGATATAAGCACTCTGTTGCCAATGATTTCAGTCGAAAAATTGGAAATCCACTCAATCTGGATCTTTGACTGTCTATGTGAGTTTTTATCCGCCATAGTCTTAAGATGTCCGTTCCTACCTGTCACAGACTGTTCCAGTCTTAGTATAAATTTTACGATCATCTTATGGCTTACTTAGACTCCCAAGTACACTTCGTGTTTACATACGTGTGATGTCCTTATGATTTACACGTGGCACCACCACGAAGTTTGGGGTATCATAAAAACTCACATTTCCATCACACTTTCTGAAACTTTACGACACCACAAAAAGAAAGAAAGGATATGGTACGGGTTTAAGGTTTTCCTTTGAATGCGGCAAAGTTTCAGTTGTTAACGCTGAGATATAATAACAATGTTCGTCCTTCGGGGTCGAAGGTGACCACGACTTCGAGGCTATGACGATGAATGGTGATTGCAGGTCCGACGATGACTGATGAGGCCAATAATTGCCGTGAGGACTCGCCTTCATGTGAGCCACCAGTGTGTTGGTGCTGCGAGGGCAGTGGAGGCGCCTCGAGTCTTGCGCACAGCACAATTCTTTAGCACTTTTCTTCTTAGTTTTTAATTGTAAATATAGTTTACTTCTGGAATAAATAAAGTATGTATGTGTGTATGTATTTAAAATTTGCGTCAATTCAGGCTTGCGCTGCTTTGAATATACATTTCGTAGACTCTCTTGTTAAGAAAGCCACTTACATCACACCACCTCGGCCTCGTTACTTAAACTCGTTCTCAAGCTGGGCAACAGTACATCTTAATAACGGCAACCGAAGAGGGAGCAGTTTGCCAACCGAAATATACGATTCCATAGTAGCTTTTAGATCCGAAGCCTGCGATGTTATTGATACTTAACTGAATGACTTCACTGTCCTGGAAGGACTATAACCACCGCAGAAAGGAAACCTTTGCGCTTAAGAATAGAGTTCCTCACTGCTATGAACCTATGTCGTGCAACAAATAACAAAATACCTTCCTATAAATCCATTTGGTTTCAATAGCCGTTACTGTTTTATTGTAACTTTACTTACTTCTCTGTCTTGTTAAACTAAACAATCAGAAATACAAATAGCAGTGAAAAGGAACTCATACGAAAACCGAATCACCTTGTTCAGCAGGCGGCAGACCTTGTACTTGCATCTCCATCATTTCCTGGTCTTCGTCCTCTTTCCCTAAAAAAATGCAAACGTTAAAGAATAAATGAGAAGCATACGACAATAACAGGCTTCGAAGAGGACACGTGGCAACTGGTAATAAAAATACAAAAGCGGTCGAGCAGACGCGAGCGAGCACGTGGGAAAGGGAAATACAGTCTGCAGTGTCAAATGTTTTGCCTACGTTTGGTCAGCGGTTTCTTCAACGTCGTCTCGATCAACCTTCGCAGATGCCACATTTATCGTAAAAATTCCTATGTTTACTTGAAGTTTCTTGCTTAAATGCAGGGTTCAAAGTTTACTTTTGGCTTTGAGAGCACTTGTGGTACCAGATGTAAATTTCTAGGTTCACTGTCAAAAATTTAGGCGCACAGCCAAAAATGTTACAAGCATAGCTTAAAATACTGGTGGCACCAAAAAGCTTCAGACCTTGTATATAAGTAATCATTTATCAGTAGTATGTTATCTTTATTTCAATTTTGTGTTTGTTCTTTTCAGGCTCCCACTGTACGTTGAAGATAACAATAACACTGTTATGTTTTTTAAAATCAACCTTCTCCGCAATCTCAATAAGTATTGCACTTTGTGTGACGTTAAGGATGACAGACAAAATTCCATATTCCATTTCCTTTGAAATTAACACGAATAACTAAGACAATATACACTGCCAGTTTACTGCTAACAACCATTTCATTGATGTGCAATGCACTTTAGTTTTAGATTAAAGTCGGGTCTGCTGACCGTGATATACGACATAGAACAGGGCTCAAAGTTTGCGACCAGCTGATTGCACATGCGTCTAGATTTTTTATCGTTCGCCTAAAAAATCATGTGTGATCGCACTTGCGCGCCTAAAACGCACGATTTCAGTGCGACTGAGCTCATTGCTACTTACCTGACCATCTTCATGTACTCTGACTGTTTGGGCACGAAAAGGAAGCTTAAAGTGCTACTACGAACAGAAAATCACTTGTCTTTTTTCTTCAAATTTCGAAAGTATGTTGCTCAACACCCGACTCGCGAAATTTCAAGCTTTAATTTCAAGCAGAAGACTGTTTACTTTGAGTGCAACTTTTTAATTTAACGGTCCGCCATTACTAACTTCAAAATCTTAAGATAACTGGATCGAGGACGAAATGACGTAAAAAGCTCACAAGAGTAAGAATGCAATGTTTGTAAACCCGGCTGATTTAGTATGCAGCACGGGAATTTTGAGCTTTCGGACTCTCAAACTCGTGTTTTGCATACTTAATAACCTGCATTCACACACTGCAATTTTAAACCAGTGCGCATATGACGTCATTTTATCTTGGATCCAGCTCTCCGAGGCTTAATCGGTCAGTTACGAACGTGAGTAATAGCGGACCGTTAAATTAAAAAGTTGCACTCACAGTAAACAGTCTTCTGCTTGAAATTAAATCTTGAAATTTCGCGAGTCGGGTGTTAAGCAAACATACTTCCGAAATTTGAAGAAAAAAGACAAGTGATTTTCTGATCGTAGTAGCAAAACAATGAATTCAAATAAAAACGTAGGTATAACACAATCAGGCTCCAAACAATAAAGCTACATCATTTTCCTTGCGCCAGTGTATGTTTTATCTTTCCTCCGAACGACGTTTCCATTCAATCCCAGACTCGGTTTTGTAAAGACTCCGCTGACACGTCCGAGAGAAATCCACCTTCCAAAGCTGGTGCTCCCCACCGACAATCGAGTTTGCCGATGTCAACTTAAAAGAACTGTTAATTTTTTTACAAACCACACAATTAGCTTCTAACGTAATAGCTGTCTAGCTTTCAACTCTCCGAGTAATTAATCACAAGAAACAATTCCAGATTCTTCTTTCTGGCTTTCTCCACAAAGTTCACATCCCTTGACACCGCGTGAAGAAACGTCGACTTCAGCATGTCTACTAGATTGAAAGGAATCTTCTCAATTCACATCCATTACAGGTGTTGACTGATGTTTGTGTCATAGCTAAACGATGAGATGGTCCTGGACTACCATATGCTTCTGAAACTCCTTCGGTGAATTTATGACGCAAGTCTTGACTGTTAACAAATTTGTACTGAAACGAATAATCACCGTATCTTTTCTAAGGGGAAATTTTAAAATTTAATTCTTGTGGTATATCCCCTTTGCACATGATTTTATAGGCGAACGATAAAAAAATCTAGTCGCATGTGCGACCAACTGGTCGCAAACTTTGAGCCGTGTTAAAATGATATTCTAAGAACTATTGACTGTAAAAGGTTGATATTTAGTTGAGAACTCACATTTCAGTGGCGAAAAAGTCGAATCGAAGTTGGATAAACGTGGAGGTAATTCCGAATGTTTTCGCCCTTAATTAGGAACATCAACTCCCTCTTACGCAGTCTATGACAAAGAGGTTACTGGCAATTGTTGACAGTAACCACAAAAAATGGGTAGTGAAGAGTTAATGCACATGCCATTGGATCCAAATAGGAATATGGCATAGACGCAAAACAAATGAGGCATGCTTGGTGACATCACTGATGGTAGACGGAGATGAAACCATTTTTTACCTTTATCACTTTCATAGTCATCGCTGTCCTCATCTTCGTCTTGATCGTGCTGTTCGTCCTCTCCTTGTTCTATTTCAAGAAACATTGACAAGTGAAAACTTACATGCCAAAATTTTCACAGGACAAACAGATATACCTGACTGCCGTATGTGCCTTAACGTTACATAAAAATTTTAAGCCCATTCGACTATTCTTGTATACAAACACAAACATGTCTTGAAAATGAGCCCTTTTCTTAAAATTTCAAACACGAATTTCGAGGAATTTTTTTTCTGTCCTTTTAGAAACTGATATTAAATTTATCTTTTAGGTACTACTTCAGCGAAATTTAACTGACTATAAACTGAGTAATTTTGCATCTTGTTCCCATCCTACCTTTAAAGTGAAAAAGAAGGGCTTGTTTTGCTGATCTCTTTTTATACTTTAAGCATATTATAGCTGGTAAATAAAGGGAATGCTTGATGTAACCGTGACACACAAACTCATATCTGCATATCACTGAATAATGGGTGATACATCGTTTCTTATAATGGCTTCCGAAAACGGTGAAAAAGGCGAAATTAATTCACGCAACCTTAGCAATTGAATTCAAAATTCAAATATAAGACAGAATGGATTAATCGGCGGCATTTTGTCCCTTCCCGCACACTCATTTCTTATATAACTCTTTAGTTGCACCTTATCTTCGTTATGGCTTGATTGTGTGGGCCCAAGCTAGCAACTCTCACTTAAACAAACTTCTCGTTCTTCAAAAACGTGACCTTAGGTTCATATACTTTGCAAACTTTCCAGGCCTTGCAATTCCGTTGTTTCTTGACGCAAATATTTTACCACTTAATTTTCTTTATTACCAACTTCTCTCAGAAACGAATAACATTCAAGACTTGTTCCTTCCCAAATCTCGTGTTCATTTATACAATACTAGATCCTGGATGTTCCATATTTTTGAAATAAAAAAATCAAATCTTGAAACTTGGTGAGAAATTGTGGCATGAAATACCAATTCATCGTCGTAATTTGCCTGAACATAAACTCAAAAACAAAATTCGATCATTGCTATTTGAAATTCTAGAGTCTGATGACTCGTGTTACGATCTAGCAGAATTATGGGCAGGATAAAGAAACATGCTTCTTAAAGAGAACCTCGTCCTCTTACAGCAAATTGACGCTAAATTGTAGGCAATAATTACTGGATTTCAAATTTCGTTTTAAAATATGGATTTAACATTTAAGTGTACCAGAAATGGATATCATCATCGCTTATTTTCGCTTTTAAATTTCCCGGGCGCGGCCATTTTGGCTTTTATGACGTGTAATGGTTGCCCTATTGTTTAACACAAAGAATTTTCTGCGCCCGGGAAATTTATATCCACGTTTCAAAAGAAAAAACTTGTTATTATTTCCAACAATTTGACGTTACTTTTTTTTTTGCAAGAGTGGAGGTTTCCTTTAACTTTAATGCCATCTTAATGCTTGTAGGTGGCAACGTAATACTGTCACAAGATGGTAGCGCATCCTCAAATCAGCTCTTTATTCAGCTATTCTTCTCTCTTTTCTTAAAACAATATTCTCGTTTTGATCTCAACGTTTTTTCCTTGCAACATCATCTTTTCAACAGTCTTTTATTTTTCCTAATTTTCTGGCCCGCCTAGATTACCTGTGCTACCCGCAGAATAGATAATGCTGCATCTATTTAATACGATGTCAATAAAATCAACTTCAACTTCAACTTCAACTTCTGAATATCACCCAGACAATGATCTGAACTTACTGTAATTATGATATAAATAGCTCTTCAGCAGCTTTGCTTATGGTATTTTTTGCATAAAATAAGAATATATTCTTAATCAAGCGCTCTATTGGCTTCTCTACCATTGATATCAAAAACGCAATTTTGTCGCCAAGCATTTCAATATTATTGAGAGTAACGCAATAACAATAACAATAACAATATTATTGAGAGTAACGAATTGCTAAGAAAATGTAAACTCCACTGACCTCTCTCATCTTCACCACAAGAGGAGATGCCACGCAAACGATTCCACACCTTTTTCAGATTTTGTTTTATGATCCTTTGTGCCTGAGTGATAAATCCATTTCGCAATAAGAAAACTATCCATTGTATCGTTTGACTTTATAAAATTGAACAATTGCGATGCTTAGCTTATAACCGTATTCAGGCCTGGAGACCTCACCGACCTAATCTAACTCTGGGTTAATGTATGATGTTATTATTGTTGTAATTCACAAACTATGCTTTAATAATTAATTAATTAATTTTAATACTTGGAAAAATCCCCGCCCGATATATTGAAAGCAAGAACAAATACAGTGTGGTCTCTTCTGTACAGCTATCTTTTTCACTCTTTAACCACAATGCTTATTTGTTGTTGGACTGAATACAGTGTTGTTCAATCTCAGTCAGTGAAGGTACTACTTATACAATGTTAAGTCAAGAATACATAATTTTCTCATACCTGCGGGGTTGCCACGTGTAAATCATGGGTTCAGCGCTGAATTGATCGGTAGGACAAAAAGAGCAATCCAAATGGAGATGTCATCTGGTGGATCGTATGCTTTGTCCGCTACCGATTTCAATCCAATGACCATAACCGGAGCCCAGCAGGCAATGTCGCTCACAATGATCCAAAAGACACGTTTGGCGAGGGATCTTTCTCTCTTCGCACCGCTTCTCTTGCTCTGGCTTTTTTCTCCCTCGCGGTTCCTTGTTGGGAAAGGTGCCATTTTGAAATCCAGGTCTTGAACAATATCATGGCATATGCCACTATCATAACGACACCAAGGACCATGTTTAATCCAACAAATACTGCAATTGAATACTCCCAACCGGATATGAAATCAGGGGAAAGTTGTAGCGGCAAGCACACGACCGATTTTCCATAATAGTATATGCCTTCGTTGGGATCATGGAAATAGCGGATACTGAAGGTTGGCAGGAAAGCAATGAGGAAAGCGATCACCCAGATAAGAAGGCAAAAGATATGGGCCTTCTTGCGAGTGAGGCCTTTGAAGCGATAGGGAAAGACAACCTTCTTTAACCTTTCAAGCGAGAGCAGAGTCAGAGTCATTATGGATACCTCACTGGACAACACCGATACCCCGCCTACCACCTGGCATGGGAGACCAGTTCGCCACTGGAAATCATGCAGGTAATATACACCAGACCACACAGTATCCATGACCCCAACAGTGATAAGGTAAAATCCCATCAGACCATCCGCTACCGCAACGTGCACCAACAAAATCGTCTGAACGACGTTTTTCTCTTTAAAGAAAGTTCGCCAGACAATTACAAACACAGCCCCAATTAACGACAGGATTCCAATCACCCAAATTAACTTCCTCGGCCTCGGGTTCCGAAACATAGTGTCACAATTTGCGAAGTTATCGTTCATGACAAAACCACACCCAGCATCTTGTTTGAATTCCGCATGGCAGCACATGAGGTTGGTATCCAGCATTCTGCAAGTTTTATACAAAATACATAGTAGATTTAAACGCCTGTGAGAGCAAATGCTGCTACTTTCCAATGAAAACAGATTTTTAACCTCATTTCTACAGATATGATATTTCGTGCGATTGCAAAAATACTATGATGTTCTTATCGTAACTTTCAATGTATAAGGTTAGGTTCCTGAAAGATAGATCTGTCACAATGCTGAATGAACCATTGTAGAAAAAAAGAGCCCACTTTCTCCCACGTCCTGCGTTTTTAATAAAAAAGTATTATTTTGCCTGATCTTACCCTAATTATCCAGTGGCAACAGGGATGACTCACTCGGAATATCATAGGAACGCTAAATAAACAATTGGTGTTCTCGACAAGAGTGGAACGCCTGCTTTTCTGTGCATGTAGGTAGTGAATTAAATAAACAAGCAAATAGTGGAACAGAGAATTAACTAAGTTAATTCTCTGTTCCACTATTTGTGTTCCTAGTGCTACGCGGCACAACATTCATATGTACCCTTACTTTCTCTTTGCCGCGATTCACCATCTAAAATCGTCCCCGACTTTCTCTGTGCGACCTTGTAGCTCAGTCGGCAGAGTAACGGTAGATCTAATCCGGAGGTCGTGGGTTCGATTCCCACCGAGGTCAAAAGATTTTTTCTTTGCCTCGTGTGGTTCCCTGTTTCCCTTTACTAGGGCTAACGCCCAGTGGGTTATTCATGAGTTTAAGTAGCACTTTAATTTACACTTCATAGTTAATTCTCTGTTCCACTATTTGTGTTCCTAGTGCTACGCGGCACAACATTCAAACAAGCAAATAAATGAGTAACTAAATGTATAAACAAACAATGAGTAAATGGTTTAACGAATTAATGAGTAAATGAATAAAAGAAATTGAAAAAAGAAAGAAAAGGAATATTTTCAATATCATATACATATAAATAATTATATATTGTCAAAGAATATTACATATGCGTGATGTTATCCATGCCGGCGAAAGAACCTTCGGGGAGCTCACTCATCAGGTTATAATGCAGGAACCTGAGATTAAAGGAAATAGGTATTAAGGGTTTTTTGGCACACAGGAGCGGTGACTTGTCGGAGAGAATGTTACGCTACGTAAACTGGGGTGTTTGCGAGTCCCTATGTCGGGAGGGGTTTTATGGGACGATTCTGTCCTTTGACCAAACTCCATGGGGATTAATAAGACTTGGAAAATAAGGGAGTTGTCCGAAAAAGATTTCTCTAAGGTCCGCTTGCGTTGGCGGCACGAAAGTTGCGTCGTAATCTCCAAATGGTAATCACTTTGCATATGTCATCTCCTATTTTCAGTTTTTCGAAAAGCCAAAATTGCCAGGAAGTGACCAAGAAGTGATCACATCTTGCAGCAAAATGCGAAAGAAAATGTTGATTAAAAATCATAGGCATAAAGAACACTCAGGGAGAATCTGCTCCCTGGTCTTGATGGGGTTAAACGAAAAAGGGCAGAAATAAGAGAAACAGTAACTTGTTTAAAATGTGTTCGGCCTTCAAAGGTTCAGTCAATATATATAATGCTAAGAGAAGTATGAACAGAGATCTTTTGTAACTTCCCGGGTGCCTTGTTTCCGAGCCAATCAGTTTCGTAAAAACTGTTGTCGACGCTTGTGTTAAATGTTCTCTTTACTACACCCAAATGACAATAAGAGTTTGGCAATTAAAAAAGCCAACGAAAATGACACACAAATAACAACGAAAGTTGATACTTACAAAATTCGCAATGATTGAACATCTTGGAAAGTTTCTTTGGAGACATTCAGTAATTTATTGGCTTCGGCATGACTAAAAAAGCAAGACGTGGTGTTAATATGATATCAAAGACATAGTTAACAGTTATAAGATTTTGATGGTGGCTTTTAGAAAGGAGGGGACTGTTAACGACATTGCTATTTCTACAAAACAGCGTTCTCACGAATAAAATGTCTTATTCATTAAAAAGTTTTATCCAAAGTTTCGGAGAGCTCGTCCTGCCGCATACTTTATTATGTAAAGGTCACTTAATCGATAACAAGATAGAGCATGTGATTGCCACTTTAGCATGAAACCTCCATGGTACTAAAACAACCTTTTACGGGCAAGAGGGCTTGACTAAAATATGAAAAGAGTTCGATGAAATCTGTGTAGCACAGATGTTAATACGCATTTGCCGGTGAGGGAGAGGCAGTAGCCTTAAAACGTCTAGCTTATAGTACCATTTTTAGGACACTTGCACAAAAAATTTCCTAATTTTCTCTTGCCATTACTTTTTGTAGACTAAAATATACTGCACTCTACCCCGACAGCTGGAATTGGTCTTGTGAGAAAAAATAGATACTAGTTTAGCGATGTTTTCTAGTAGTATACCATGGGAAACCCACGAGTCACTTGTATTTTGTTGACATACACGTTAGCCTTTAGGCTAGTGGGTGTGCAAAGAAAATTCACATTAACATGTGATGTAGTATATGTTCATATGCATTCTATGATATATTACGAAAAATAAAAATAGCTCTGTATAATCAAATGCAATGCACGATGGGAGGGTTCGGCGGAATAGCGATGAATATACTACAGCTCTCATGCAATCAGCCTGGCTGTGTTTTTTGTCTCATGATTTAAATAATAATTAAAAGAGTATTTCGTTATTCATCAGTTGAGGAGCCACCTTTTAGAAGAATTATAATCATCATCATTTACGACAATCTGAAATGATCGTCACTAATATCCTCATTCTTTAATCCGCAGTTCAAATAAGTGATTCTCATATATTCATTATCACATATTCAACACTCACGGGTATAGGAAAATCCTTGTTTACAATATTTGCCTCATTAGCATGAACAATTCAGTTTCTGATAGAGCTGCAAATAAATCAGTTCTAAATATTGAAAGGTCGTAGTATGAATAACTCTGCCAATGAATATGAGCCTCATGTATTGAATACTTTTTGTGCAACGCGGATTTAAAAACTCAAAATTTTGCAAAGAATGTATGAGCTCATTAGTGCTTTTGCCACCCAGAAATTTTGTAGTTTTTGGAACACAATATCTCCTTGAATACTATACTTAAAGAGCTAAAAATTTCACAATATATTAAATTTCACTAGCTCTTTAGCTGCCTGGAGTCAAATCACATTTAACATGTTTCCTTCTGTAAGCAAAGCCGTATGCAAATGAGCAAAAATGTAAACAATGACGTAAGCATGAATCCCCCTATATTATGTACCAACGAAATGACCAGCTCCCAGTTGGCTTGCTAGCTCAGTTGGTAGAGCTCGCGGCACAGGTGTCGCGAAGGTCATGAGTTCGACTCCCGTACAAGCCTGAATTTTTTCAGGCTTTGTTTTCACTACTGTTTAAGCAGTGTTCATAACTGCGATGAACATTCATATCTTCTAGAAAACGGTAGGCTGGTTACACGGCGAGGAATATATATATTTAAACCAATATTTCGGGAGGCACAGCCTTCCTTCATCTGGGTGTTACATATTATGACCCTTAGGTGAAACGACGTTACAATTGAAAAGAAGTTGTTGATATAATATTAAATTGTAACGTCGTTTCACCTTAGGGTCATAATATGTAACACCCTGACGAAGGATGGCTGTGCCTCCCGAAATATTGGTTTAAATATATACATATATATATATATATATATATATATATATATATATATATATATATATATATATATATAGACAAGGCAATCGGTTGCTAATACATCCCCTCCCTACCTTACTGTACTTAGAGAATTCCGCACAATATTATAATTTTGACCTTTTAAAGCGTAATCACTCCGCTAAAACCATAAATTTCATAGGAATAATCGTAGGACCCTTTTTATGTTGAGAAAATAACCGTTATTTCACGATTTTGGTGGAATAAGAGGTAAGAAAGTATGACTTGCTTTTTCTTATTTTTGAGGACAACAATTTTTTACCACTTTCTTGTCATTGGGAGCTGTTAAAACTGGTGGACATCAGCAAAATATAGTTTTTCTGCATTCAACTTTTTCTGTTTTTTGCGGATAGGCAAATTTGTTCTTCACAAATCAACAATATATAGATAACCTGCACATTGCTCTTTTTATTTGGGAAGCAAGGCACCGAATTTCGGATGGCTTGATTTTGACTCCGCTGAAATCATGAAAAATCTCTTGTTATCTGAATTCAAAAAGCAAGGGTCCGAAATCTTGATATCTGTGTTCAAAAAGCATTTCGGACCCTTGCTTTTTACTCCGCTAAAATCGTAAAAAATGTCCTGTTATCTCTGTTCAGAAAGCAAGAGTCCGAAATTCGGACCCTTATACTTTTTACTCCGCTGAAATCTTGCATGAAAAAATTTCTTGTTGTCTAGCTCTTGGTTCAGAAAGCAACGATCATAAGTTTGTAATCACTTGAATTCATCAATAACATAGCGCTGTATTCATTCTGAAAATAAGGGTCCGAATTGCAAATCCTTGACTCTGCTTAAATTAGAAACAGTTTCATAATACTCACCGCTGGGAACAAGGTTCCGTTCAATTGGTTAAATTATTTGGCCGGCGACGTTTTACGGGATTGTTATTAGGACAGAACTTTTCATGCCATTTTATATAAATTATATAACAAAATCTACGAGATGTCCAATTTGAACTCATTACAGCCTGTACACCCTAATGACACAAACTTTGCTTTTCTACAGGGTCTCTGGCGCAGTCTTCGGCGCAGTCGCAACAGACAAAATCAAGCATTTGTTGTGTGATGTTCAAAGACATTTATTCAAACTGCATTCTGCTGAAATGAAGCCTTATGCTAAACAGTTAGATTTCATTAAAGAGTGACTTAAAAATTCATACTACACTGAATTAGAACAATGAATTTAGAAAGTTTACATTTGCAATGGCTAATAACAGTGATAACCGTAGTAACTTCGATTTCCGCCGCTCACTCAGCTTAGTGAAGATCGCGAGCCTTGTAGTGATAAAAACATGCAGACCTGACGTTTCCTACCACATATCCACTTACTTGATCTTTCGTCTGACTTCATTAAATCCTGTCGCGAAAAAATGTGCCCATGACTTTTACTTTGCTCTCAAACAGTAGTCCTGCCTTGCAACACAAAGGCTCTCAGATTTTGGTGCAGTGCTCAGAAAGTCGTTACTCGGTTAGCCACAGGGTTACGTCAGCATAGTTTTGGTTAGTTCAAAAAAAGACCGGATACAAGAAATGTTTCTTTTGTCTCCGCTTGTGAACACCGGATTGGAAGCATTCAGTGTAAAAGTCACCCAAATCTTCTCTGTATGTAAAAACCTTGAGATTATAAGTGTTTTTTAAGACTGAAGTTTAAGTCTAGTTTACTTTCTAGGTTTGAAACCTCCATTCACTCAGTGAGTACGTGACACATTCAATACTTGCCTTATCTCAAATAAAACCACAACAGACGTGCATGCACTTCATTTCTCTTGCGCGCTTCATCGTGGATAAACATCTCTCAGTTTTGTTGAGGTAGTTGCAAAAAACACTTGTGAAAATGTTAAGTACCACTGCCACGGTCGATTCAAAATCAAGAAATATTAAAGGTCATGGATGGCGGAGTATGATCCTGGGTACCACCGACCTCCGCTGAAGAAGTTACCAACCGAACGCCAGGCCAGC
>JAEMWC010000121.1:0-2500 GCA_016490735.1 Pachyseris speciosa | reverse complement strand
CTAGCAGCGTTTTCAACCGAGCGTTCGTGATTGCTACGAAGAATCACAGCTAATTATTGTCGAATTTTATTTGTGTAAATTATCGCTCGATTTTGTGATCACTTCTGACACGGAAACCAGTCATTATGATACTTTCAGACTATCAAATCACTCGATAAAGTTGCGAGGGCGGAAACTAGTCAAAAAAATGTTCAAACTTACGCTTTTTGCAGACAAATTCCCAGCCATGCCCTGTGTCTTTCTCGATAATTTCATGAGTAGGTCCCGGATGTTTACTGTCCGTGTTAGCGAGGAGTTGTTGACGACCATCTAGCCACAGCATTTTACTAAGTCTTTAGCATGCTCCAAATTCTACACCAGTTTCTCTCCCTGAGCCTTGAAATGATCACCGACACCTACTTTCTGAGGCTAAAGACTTGTTACCTCTCAAAGCAGAGCTCTCAATATCCCTGCATTTTTCCAGCAGTACCGCCCGGTAAACAAAGTACTCGTTTAGCAAATAACTGCACAGCAGGATATTAGACGAGGCAGACACTGCACCTCGCAAGACTTTCTCCCTCACTGGACTTAATGATGTCCTAAGGAATACTCTGCTCTAGGAGGCCAACGGAAAATCAAACTCTAACGACGCCATTGCGAGCTAACTGACCGCGCGAAGACTTCAAATGCACGTTTCTTTCTTTGAGAGAGAGTGGAAACTAACTGACAAATAAAACTGGAGGGGATGGGGAGGGGGGGGGGGGAAGTGGGGATAAGACCTTAATGCAAAGCTTAAGTCAGGGACAGTTTCTTTCTCTTCTTCTAATTATTAATGTAGCTAGCATGCCCCCCGTCCCGTCCAAAAAAGATAAAAAGAAAAAGAGTGAGAGACATGTAATAGGAGTTAGTATGGACTCCAGGAGCCCTGTTTTGAAACTCCAGCTATATATTTCAAGCAAATAGGTGAATTGTAAAGATAAAGCTTATAATCGACTTTAAACGATGTCACACGTTCAACTGAACAGTACTGAGCGCAAACAGAAAAAAGGGTGCTTTAGAAGATCAAAAATCAGACATTAAATGCTGGTTTTACTCAGCACCATGATATATATTGCTTGTTAAATAGCTAGCCTCTTCTGACATCACACACATTGTGAAAACCGTGCCTTAACGTTCGGTTTGAAGGCAATTCTTTTAATGTCAGTAGCTTTTTGGCGTTGAAAACGCCGTGATTTGGACAGGATTGGCCATAAAACTGAGAAACTGAATGCCACATGTGTTATTACCTTGAGACATCTAGCCGAACTTTTCAAAACCAGGCTCATGAAAATTTGAGGGTTTTAGAACTTTCTTTATCAATACCTCGGTTTATCAAAAGGGAGACTTGCATTTAGGCCCGTTATGAACCTACAGTCTCTGTCAAAGGAAGACAAATAATACATGTTATTTGTCTTGCAATTAGACATGAAATTGACGTGACCTCTGACATGAGAATTTTGGTGCGTTATTCGGCCAAATCTCTCTAGAATACGCTCTTTCTGACGGCAAAGTTAGCTTTGGAATTAGCGGCATAGATTTAGGCGAAGTCTAGCAGCGTTTTCAACCGAGCGTTCGTGATTGCTACGAAGAATCACAGCTAATTATTGTCGAATTTTATTTGTGTAAATTATCGCTCGATTTTGTGATCACTTCTGACACCGGAAACCAGTCATTATGATACTTTCAGACTATCAAATCACTCGATAAAGTTGCGAGGGCGGAAACTAGTCAAAAAAATGTTCAAACTTACGCTTTTTGCAGACAAATTCCCAGCCATGCCCTGTGTCTTTCTCGATAATTTCATGAGGTAGGTCCCGGATGTTTACTGTCCGTGTTAGCGAGGAGTTGTTGACGACCATCTAGCCACAGCATTTTACTAAGTCTTTAGCATGCTCCAATTCTACACCAGTTTCTCTCCCTGAGCCTTGAAATGATCACCGACACCTACTTTCTGAGGCTAAAGACTTGTTACCTCTCAAAGCAGAGCTCTCATATCCCTGCATTTTTCCAGCAGTACCGCCCGGGTAAACAAAGTACTCGTTTAGCAAATAACTGCACAGCAGGATATTAGACGAGGCAGACACTGCACCTCGCAAGACTTTCTCCCTCACTGGACTTAATGATGTCCTAAGGAATACTCTGCTCTAGGAGGCCAACGGAAAATCAAACTCTAACGACGCCATTGCGAGCTAACTGACCGCGCGAAGACTTCAAAATGCACGTTTTTTCTTTGAGAGAGAGTGGACTAACTGACAAATAAACTGGGGGATGGGGAGGGGGGGGGGGAAGTGGGGATAAGACCTTAATGCAGCTTAAGTCAGGGACAGTTTTCTTTTCTTTTCTAATTATTATGTAGCTAGCATGCCCGTCCGTCCAAAAAAGATAAAAAAGAAAGAGTGAGAGACATGTAATAGGAGTTAGTTATGGACTCCAGGAGCCCTGTTTTGAAAACTCCAGCTATATATTTCAAGCAAATAGTGTT
>JAEMWC010000120.1:1340000-1352643 GCA_016490735.1 Pachyseris speciosa | reverse complement strand
TGCAAATCAGTTTGTGGCGTCATGTAAGGAATAGACCCACGCCCCTTACCAGCTCGGTCGTGTGACAGATGATGGTTAGATTTCGTAACTTTTACAGCCTATGAAAGGTGCAAAACGGCGCAATACGTTTCGAGCAGGTGCAAAGGTTTATCTACATCTACATAAGGTAACTTGCAAAATCTCAAGGACGTGAAGCAAGTATTAAAACCAAGATAAAAATAATTGATACATAAAATTTATGAAAAATAAATGTCAGCAGCTGCTTTGAAGGTGCCGATGCTTGGTTTATCAATTACTTCTAACGGCAGCTCATTCCAGTCTTTAATTGTTCTAGGCCAAAAACTGAATTTTAACTCGTCACATGATGTTTGTATTAGTTTAAACTTCTTGGCATGCGAGTTCCTTGTTGTAGTGTACGTCTGCCTCTGCACACAAGGTGGAATATCTAGTGCAGCTTGGTTGTGAAGAGTTTTATACATCAACGCTAATGGGGCAATTCGTCTCCTGTGTTCAAGTGGTTGCCAATTCAGATGGTTCAATGCTCTTGCCACACATCCTGGCTCCCTTGCAAAACCGGGGCTGCTCGTCTTTGGACTTGGTCTAGTAAGGCATTCTGGTAATCTCTATAAGGGTCCCAGGAACAACTCGCATGCTCAAGGGTTGGTCTAGTCTCGTTCGCAGCCGTTATTTGGGTCGTCACGCAACGCTCCTCCCCACTAACGGCTGCTCACTCGAATTTTGCATTCCTTTCCCTCAAACTGACCAATAAGGAGCAGGCTTCCATTTTCAAGAAACCTGGTCCTAGTCCTCGTCTTGTTGTGTTTTTGGCGGCAAATAAAACGAGAAATATGATTGGCGCAGCTGCCAAGAGTTACTTGCATTTTATTGGTTCTCGGTAACAGAGGGAAAGGAATGCAGAGCTCGAGTGACCAGCCGTTAGTGGGGAGGAGCGTTACGTGACGACCCTAATAACGGCTGCGAAGGAGACTTGGGTTGGTCTGACTAGCGATATATATATGCTTGCGCCTTGACACGTTCTGGGCAATGATGGAGGTTTCTTTTCACGAACCCTAAGGTTCTGTTTGCCTTGTTTTTAACATTCAAAACGTGACTTTTCCAATTTAGAGTCTCTCATAAAATAACTCCCAAATATGACTGTTGTGTTACAGATTCCAATGACTGGCCGCGTAGTGTGTAATCGTGGATTTCAGGGTTGTTTTCTACACAGGCGAAGTACGTAGCATTTTTGGGGATGAAAGTCCATCTGCCAAATTGTTGCCCACTTAACAAGACTGTCTAAATCTCTTTGAAGCTGCGAGGAATCCATCTCATTACAAACGAGACCATACATTAAAGTGTCGGCTGCGAAAAGCTTCAATTTAGATGAAATGGTATCTCCTATGTCATTTATATAAATCAGGAAACAAAGAGGCCCTAATATTGTCCCTTGCGGAACTCCAGGGCCCGGTTGTTCGAAAGCCGATTAACTTAATCCAGGATTAGCGTAAACTTTGTCTGCAGTTTTTAACTTTTGGATAAAAGTTTCTTTTGCTGCTTTTTGCTTTTCAGGATTGACGTCCTCTAATCTAAAATTTTGCGTAATATCAGCGTTGTACAACGTTCGTGGATAGAGAAATAAACTCGTTGGTTAGTTTTTAATCCTGGATTAGGGTTAATCGGCTTTCGAACAACCCGACCCAGGTTTAACGATTGATTTATTACTTCTTTTGCCCTCAAGTACCACTTGTTGGGGTCTTTCAGTTAACCATGATTGGATCCACTCTAGACGTTTGCCACGAATACCATAGTGGTGTAGTTTCAGAAGACGACGCTAGTGGGCCACTTTATCGAAAGCTTTCGAAAAATCCAGGATGGGCAAATCCGTTTGGTCTCTGTTGTTTAATGAATGAGCAAGGTACAGTGTAGTCAATGGTATTTATGAGTTGTGTTTCACAGGATCTGTTTTTTCGAAAACCATATTGATGACCCATTGATAATCCACTAGGATTCCAAGTGTGATATGATATTCTTATATAGTATGTTTTCCAATAGCTTACAACTGCTTACAAGTAACGGATGTAATACACTCTCTCTCTTTTTTTTTTTTATAAGAATATTGTTTTTCTGGCCCAGGCTGAATATTCCTATTTTTCTGTCGATTTTAGGCTGAAAATATTCTTGTAATATTCTTAATTATAGCTTATGACATTTCCGTGTAAGGACGTATTGGGGTATCCCATTACAAGTTAAGTGTTTGCTATTTTGTACTGCACAAATACATTACATGTACCGCTCATCACTGAACATTTGACTATTGCTACCTAGTTAAAGTAAAAAGTTAAGTAAAAACATATCATTATTTGGTATTTACAGATTTTCAACGCACGAAATTATATTCTTTTCACAATTGCAGCCTCGGATTTATTCTTAAAATATTCTTAAAATCTCGCAAATTTCAGCCTCGATATTCTTATAAAATATATTCTTATAAAAAAAAAAGAGTAGAGAAACTGGATGGTAGTTGGCGGCATCCGTCCTTGATCCTTTCTTAAAGATGGCATTAACGTTCGCATGTTTCCAATCGATAGGGATTTGACTGGTGTCTATTGATTGTTGGAAAACTAGGCGCAGGTAAGGTGCAACCGCCGATGCCGTTTCTTTTAACACCCTTGTTGGAATCAAATCTGGACCATTTGCTTTCTTGGTTTAGGCATTTTAACAGCTTAATTACTCCATCCATATTTTGGGGCTAGGTGCCCTTTAATGAGTCCTTTCCTAAGTTCTGTATTTTAGCCATGGTATGACGATTTATCAAAACAAATGGAGAAGCAAAATCTATCCTTTTTGCAATGCATTTGCGCGTCACGTATTATTCGAAAGGGCGAACAAACAAACGTATGCTAATTTCCAATACATTAGTAAAATTAGTTGGTCAAACACTTGTCACAAGCATTGTATCGTATTGTGGCACTCGCATGAGAAACGTATCGTATCGCGAGGAAATGTACGTATCGTTTCAGCCCTATTAGCAACACTCACCTCATAATTAATGTCCCTTGATTCAGGTGCCGGAGTGACCATCATTGAAGGATCCGTTCCAAGATAAGCACAGTGAAGGTAGCCAGTCTCATCAAGCGTCACTATTACACCTTGCAATTCTCTACGTTATAAAGAAACAAGAAGACTCAACAGAGCGGTTTTCAATTGAGCCTCGAAAGTAAATTGCGTTTGCTTTGGTTTAGCATTACTTCGCTCTGTGATTAGCCAACTTAACTTGCGCCACTTTTTCAACCAAATCAGAAGCAAAACCAAAAACAACTGCGACTTGTACGCGCGTATTTTTCCCGCGCTTGCGCCGGCTACATGTAATAGCTTCGTATTCTGATTGGCTCATTGCACTGTTTACGTCCGTTGTGATTGGTCAGAGTAATTGCTTTGGTTTTGGTTTCATGACACTCGATTGAAAACCACCAGACTAGTGATTGACTCATTGGCCTTGATGGAGAAGCTATTGTTGATTGACAGCTGCAACAAATGACACTGGCATCTTGCTTTCCATTTTGCACTACATTTTATTCCCATCAAGTACACCTATGCTTCAAAATTCTTTGTGGGTTCACATCCCATGACAAACTTGTCTTCACTTCCTGACTATTTTATTCAACTGAGCCCTGGCGAAAATAATCCTCAGTGTTTGATGGGTTAAGACTTGACTGGTATATCAACACTTCATTGACATAATTATAAACAATTTCACTAACATTGTAACTGGATTAAGGGTCTCTCTTTCAACTTCACACCTTTGGTTCTACAGTGTATATCTTGTAATGCCTTATTTTGGCACGAAAATCAAAAACTATTTTTTTGGCTAAGTGCAATAAAACTCATAAAAATGTCCCTTTGTTAGCTGCATGTATTCTCCACTCCAGTAATTTATATTATGGAGATTGGCATGACAAAATGATTTTGGTACTGTTGGGTAAACATGGGCCACCACAAATTTGAACACAATCGCAGTTTTCTGTATTTTCACACAAAATTTCCTCACTACAGACTACCACTGCCATTTGCTATTCTCTGGAGTTGAGAATTTTCGTATCTCAACAGATTTACTCATGAATATATGAAAATGATTACCGGTACATGAAAATCACATACAGACTGTACAAGCCTGAAGTTTTTAGGCTTTATTTTTACTACCGCTTAAGTAGCATTCATAACTGCGATGATCATTCACAAGTTTAGATTTACTCGTAGATGGTAACTCGTAAGTGTGAGCTGCACCTGTAATACTAACTTACTGGAATGATGCCACTCTGGCAACAACAGGAATGTGTGGAAGCTGAGCAGCCCAGGCTAATGCTACATCTTGATATATCATCAGGGTTTTATTGAATGTGGCTACAAGAGTATTCACTGACCCTTCAACCACTGAAATTAAATGAGAAGGATAGTTGTGTGTACAGCTACATTGTGTATTTCAATTAATATTCTTGGAAAAGCCAACATGATGAGACGTCATGGTGATATGGGTAATTTACGGTACTAATCTAAGCTATGAACCACCCCCACAGTGTACATGTATGTAAGCTTGTGGCTTTAATATCTGACAACATTAATTGAAATATCTGTATACGACAAACCTGAACTGTCGTTAAGGGTTCCAAGTACATGTATACGTTGTACAGTAGGTCTAAATGAAATTCAGGTCAAAACGATTTTAACCTACTGTACCAGTAGGTCAAAATGAAATTCCTTCGTCTTCTAACCCTAATTATTCATGATTAGACAAAGAAGTTTCATTTTGATCCAGGTTAAATCATAATTTTGACCACATGTAGTCAAACTACAGTGCTTCTTCTGTCTTACAACAGATGACATCCACAAACATAACTTAATACAGTAATTATCCACACTTACAAGTATTATTCAAGACATTGCGGCAATGTCCAAATATTGTCATGCCGCTCTTAATATAATTATGTTGCAAGCACTCAACAGATATCCTGTGATATACATGTGCATAATTTTGAGTAATGCACAGAAAAAGCTTTTCTTCATTAAACTCAGCAACTGTGCCTTGTTCTTAATAATGTTAAATAATAAAACAATTATCTTGCTCAGTCTTGCAGAATTCATGTATCTACTGTCTTTGACAAGGACATAAGTATCAGCAGATATTCTGCACGATTTTGTTAATTATTTAAAAATGCTTTGGTTGTCTCGGACAACTGGACGACTGCTAATTTCGAGCATTGGTTTTGTGGTGCAGTGTGAAACTAAACTAAACAAACTTTCAAGTCTTACCAGAATTATAAGGAATGCAACAGCTGGGAGTGTATTCCAACTTTTTCATGAACCTCACTGATCCATTGTCATTGAGACAAAACAGTGAACGTTCCCCTGTAATGAGATACAGTGAGTTCTATTAATTTAAAGCAACCATTTAATGTCAATAGCAAATGACCTAATACATTAATAATAAAATAAATAAATAAATAAATAAATAAATAAATAATGTGTCACAGATTGATTGACTGTTTGATTGATTACACTTATTGCATGGCTGACATCAGATGACAGACATACCGGTCGACTGTCTGACTGCCTGATTGCATGTTTTACTGGCTGGCCGATTCACTGACTGACTGGGTGACAACCTGACTGATTGACTGACAGACTGACTAATAATTTGCTGGTTTGACCAAAGACCAAATCAGATTGACCATTGGACAGATAGACCAACCAACTGCAAGAAATACTGTATGAACTATACAGCAATGCTGTCTGACTGCCTGGCTGATTGACTCAATAACACTTACTGATTGATGGCTGCCTGACTGAATAACTGATTTCTTTCCTGATTGAGTAGATGACTTCCTGCCTGCCTGCCTGACAAACTGAAGCCTAGTTTTCATAATGTCGGGAAAATCCCCTGGGCGATCGAGGATTTAACCATTTCCCGACCATCGGGACCAGATTATGCTGATTAATGAATACTGGAGATTGTAGACATCCCCGATCATTTGGGATGGTCAGAAACAAATCAGGAGGGTTTCTATTTTGCTGATGCATCCCAGATTTCTGCGGTGGTCGGTATCTCGGCATAAAATTATTTTAATCATTAAAGTAAAATTTTTATTATAAATTAAATTTTTTAATAAACACCTACCTACCTACCTGACTAAGGTTTGAGTGATTGAGTACAGTAATTGACTGATAGACTGAATGACTGACTGATTGATTGATTAAATAACTGACTGACTGACTAATTGACTCGGCATAATTGATTGGAAGAGTCGCCCTTATTCCTCTCACCTAAAATGAATATTGAAAGTGGTGCATTTAAACTGCTGAAAACAACAATGTCAATTGCATGTTCACCAATATTTGACGACCAATCCATCTGCAAGAACAAGAAAGAAAGTTCCAAATAATTTATTGGTACATGTATGTAATTGTGCATTGTTACAATCACTTCATTCCTGAAAATGGAGTGTTCTGTGCATTAAACAATAATTTGCACAAAGTCAAGAAGGAAAAGAAACCATTGTAAAAGCACAAGTAAAGTTCTTCCAAACTTCTACAAGTATTTTAAAAGCGTACTTTCAATTTCCTAAAAGTACAGTATTTAAAAACAACCTATACACATTGAAGTCATGGGAACAAAGCATTCCACCAATCAGATCACATTGAAGTCTGCTACGAAATCACTTGAACATAATAAATGTAGCTTATCCCAAACTTGTTGCTCAATGTTATGCAACTGATCACACCAATATTGCATAATAAAACTACCGTTAGTTTTTTTTCCTGATATTTTTTTGTTTCCAACGTCTTCTTTTGTATTGGCATCAGTTGCAACCGCCAGCGTCTGATATCTGTGAGTAGAAAAAGAAAACATTAATGATTCCAATCATAATTGTAGGGCACATCAACCTAAGGCATGTCTCCAAGTGCTAAATTATGATTACAGGAGAAATTACATGTATGACAGTGATGATCTTTTTGTGAAACTCTGCATTAAAAATAATTTACAATGAGGTGTACAAAAGAGAAAAATAATTGTTGTTAAACTGTAGCAAATACATGTAATTCAGGGTTTTATTGTAGTAACAGGAGAATAGACTAAGTGTAAAGTAACAAGAGAATTGTTATGAAAGGTCAAAGCTCTTTCAGGGAGCAAGCAAAATTTAACAGGAGAATTCTACATAGTAACCGGAGTATTCTCCGATCTCTGATGCCCATTGAACACCCTGATAATTAGAGGCATATAGCGTAATATAGCATACTTGTATGACTCCACTAGCCGTGATGAGCTGACAGTTAAGAAGGAATCAGTCTTTGTGATGTAACTCAGTGGACCAGGTAGAAGAAATCCAGGGAGAAATCTTCCAAAGGCAAAACTTTCTTGTTCAAAGAATGACAGCATACCATCCATGGACTGCACACACATAAAATCCTTGTCTGAAAGGACAATAAAACTTTGCAAGCTCAGCAAAAATAATTGGGAATATGCAGTAGTCCTAAATGCAAAATCATGTATGTCATCAGGGCAAAATTTAAATTCCTGGTCTTTTTTTATCCATTTAAAAACATTTCTCTTACATCCATGCGGGAACAGCATAATACTATTGTTCTTAACTTATTACTAAGGCTTTGACGTATCAAATTCAATGCATTTACACTGTACATGTTCCATCTCAGATTTTCTCCACCACTAGCATAAAAGATGCACCTGTAAGTTTGACCCACACATTACTGTACATTGAGTTTCAAACCACAACAACTTTGTTCTCCTGCAGATAAACTAATATTGAACAGTTAAGGTCCCATCACTGGTATCTAACTGTACCAACAACTCCTCAGTCATCCTTGTAAATAGCCAACTGGTTTGCCTCCAGCCAGTTGGGATTCTTATCATGTTATGTTTATTTGAATTATTTGTTTCTGTATTTGCTTGGCCCCACTAGCCTTTGTGCTATAAATACTACCGACCGAGGGTAAAGAAAGATTATTATCATATTACAAGTACATTGTACTTGGGTTACAATCACATTAGTAAGAGTGGTTTTCAGTCAACAGTGTTCCTCATTTGCTTTTATTTTGCTTTACCTTATTCTGGGATTGGTTGGCATCACTTGAATCTCAACCAATGAGAACCACAACCAAAACCAAAACCAATTGTGACTTGCTTGTGCACATTTTCCCGTACTTGATGCTGGTTATATGCAATTGCTTCAAATTCTGATTGGCTCATTGCGCTGTTTGCTCTTGAGTAATTGCATTCAACACTCAATTGAAAAATGCTCTATTACTTTTGATACTTAAGTACAGATGTAACAGTCAGGCAGACTTACTTTTGACCCCACCAAAAGGGCCGTATGTCATGTTAAATGCAGTTCTCTCCAAAATATGTTCATACACAAGACTAAGAGAGTAGTGATTTCCATGTTCTACAGCTCCAGAAATGACTGGAAAGAAATCATACAATCAAACATACAGCTTACACTTACAGCATGTGTAGGAGGCTCATCAAGAAGTCATAATTGATATCAAAACATTGAATCACCCAACAACAAAGTTCCTCTGTTAGAAAACTAAGACACTTTCATCCACAAAACAGCTTACATTTTAGAATATTGTGCCAATCAATTTTCATAATTTTGTACTGTAGTAGCAAGGTACATTTTAATTTGTTATTTTTGCTTACTAGCTGATAACTACAATGTATTATGATTTTGCTTAATGCCACATTAAGTCGCACCAGTAAGGTCCAACTCTGCCCCAGGGTGAATTGAATAACCCATGTAAGCAAACTTACATGTAGTGTGAGTCAAAAGCTCAGAATGTACTGTACAATAAGTCATGAATAAGCCAAAGCTGTTCTGTAAGTGCTGCAGTCACACAAGGTTCTAGTCTATGCTGCTCCACATCCCACTCATGGTGGTATTTTAATTTGGACCCATCTGTTCCCCTCCCCTCCCTGACTTACTTAACCCTCTCCTCCCCTCCCCTTGACCCTCCCCTCCCTCAATATAATTGATCTGAAATAAATCTTTATAATTTTCAATTAATTTTTTGGCTTTTGAGACCCGCCT
This sequence comes from Pachyseris speciosa, assembly GCA_016490735.1. Classification (NCBI taxonomy): domain Eukaryota; kingdom Metazoa; phylum Cnidaria; class Anthozoa; order Scleractinia; family Pachyseridae; genus Pachyseris; species Pachyseris speciosa. Next base: position 1,343,542 of record JAEMWC010000120.1, on the reverse strand, counting down.
GCCCCCCTCCCCCTCAAAAAATTCCACTAGCATTCGGTGGAGTAAGTATAGATGTTTTCAGATCTGTAACCACACAGTAAAACTATTACATGTATTATACAGGTATTACTAATACCTGACACACTATAGACAGCAAGCTTTCTAGGGTGAAGAACAGCTAAGTGGAGTTGATCAACTCCCCTGAAATCAAAGACAACAAAATTAGGACTCTAATCCATTGGGATGTCTCCACAGTTTAAAATGCTTCAAAAACAAACACATCAAGTACATGACACCACTTGACAACCAGTGCAACAGTGACAGAAGGAATTTTATAATCAATTTATCAATTTATAATCAATTAATAATAATAATAATAATAATAATAATAATAGTCTTTATTCAATCAAAGGATAAAAATACATATCCTAAGTTACAGTGAAAACGTATTAAAAAATACACAATGAAATACAATAATGATATAAGATGGAATAATAGTACAGGGTATACTAATTTATATTTAAAAATAAGTCTATTGTGTGTCTCTGTCTTTATCTGAGGAAGGTGATACCTTCTCCTGCACAAATTATATACTAATTCTTTTTCTTTGGGAATGATCGCACATAGCATATGATTATTAATAGCTCTTTTTAAAGCAGATTTATCTTGCTCTTCTAAAAGATTAAAAATGCTGACTGTTTGAGTGGTAAAATGACGCTTATGGCACCTATCTAATCAGAATCAGAAGTGCCATACACAGCAAGACCATATTGATTGGGATGTCTCCACAGTTAAAAATGCTTCAAGAACAAGACGCTCTATGAGCGCTATCTTGGGATACTTTTGTGCTGCAGAAGCCGGACGCACACTTACTGATTTTCTTGAAACTATCCAGCTAGCGGTTTGCTTTTGGCCTTTTTGGCCAAGGCCTTTTTCTTCACGTACGAGCAAAGCTCGTTAAACTGTTTTGAGAATTGCCATCCATATTCGTTGTCAGCTGTTGTTGTTTACTTCTAAATTAAGTGGCAACATCTGGACTTTACGTTGCCTCTCTCAAAACATTTTTTCTCTCTGCGAAGCTTGAAAACATTCGCATAGACACTTCTCTCAACATATTGGATATTCAAAACTCGAAAACACAAGGCAAATCGTTTCCGTGTATGTGACATGTTTCTTAGAAGCAATTCAGATGTCACGCATTGTAAAAAGAACTCGAAATTCAAACTGCTCTATTTTCAAAACAAAGCATGTTACTTGGCTTAAAATGTCACTTACCTGATGAAGGTAAAAAATCTAAAGGTTTAATTTTAGTTTTTTTTTTCCGACGTCACGTGAAAACCAAAAGTTCGTAAACTTGTCTCTAAATATAGAACTGTCACAGCGATTGAGTTGTGGTATAATCCGAATCAAATTACACCAAAACAACTTTGCGATTTTTTAAATATAGAACTGTCACAACGTTCTAATTCAAGTCGATACTCACAGCATGTGCGAGGCTTCTAACCTTGTCTTAAATTCGGCAAACCTTTTCATGCGGACAGTCTGTACTGTATTAAAATCTAGCTTCACAACTTTACAAAGATATGTGCAGGAAAATTTGTTCCGACAGTCGAAGTGGATTATTTAACCTTGAGTGTTCACTTGCGTTCGTGTATTAAATGGAAGGTATCACATTACGAAAACAACTTTGTGCAAATCTGTAATTTTTCTGTCACAGCATTCGAATTTGACTTGTGATATTGATTAGCCGATAAGCACTACACGTGCCAGGCTTCCAACTTTATCTTAACACTCGGCAAACCTTTTCACTGGGACACACTGTGCTGTATTAAAATATAGCTTCACAACTCAAACACAATGAATTTGCATAACATCAAAACAACCGTCGCGTGATGTTAGCCTTTCGACCTTTGGACTATGTGGTTTGCTTTAACCAATGAACACACCGCCTCGAGCCTGCTATTGTGCATTGGCCAATCCAAACACTGGAACGTAATTGTATTGTGCATTTTGCTGCACAGGAAAAAAAAAAAAAGACTGAAATATGACACATTTTATAACTCGGGATACTTCCAGTATCCCGAGTAATAAACACAAGTACATGACACCACTTGACCAGTTCAACAGGGACAGAAGGAATTTTATAACCGATTTATAATTGACAGGAGGAACTGAAATGTCATGTGCATTTGCCCTTTTCATTCCTTGACTGTAAGAATAGAGACCAATAGCTACAGCTGAAGGTATTCTAATCCGATCCGATTCTAATCTGATCCGAACTTTTTCTTAGAGATGGTGAATAGAAAATTTGACATAATTATGACCTATTTCAAACACCACGCTTAATTGCCATGCTGAACTGAAATGGTCGCATTTAGCACAACAACAGCACAGCATTCGAAACCAAGTCATGCCAATGGAATGTAGTACAGGAAGCTCTATCATGCTGTGCAACTGTCATGCTAAACTCAATTCATGAAAATTATAAATGCCACATAAATACATAACATTAAACTTGGCTAAATCCAGAGCACTTGAATCCCTCTTGCACACATTTGACAGTGGTTTGTTTTTAAAAGTTAAACTAAATTCAGTGTCTGAAACCAACCCGAACTTTAGTCGAACTACAGTCAAACTAGCCTCAGGACTATGCCGACGCTCTTCTCATTCGCCGGCTGAGAGCCTTTGTTTTGAAGAAACCAATCAGTACAGTATCCTTCTATTGTATAACAGATAGCCAATAACAGGCTGAGTAAGAATGGAAATCAAAACCCGCAGAATAATTTCCACCAAACGATTCACATGCATCATCTGGGAAAAAATCACGGGGTCAAAGTCCTGCTTTCCACAAATTGGAAGGTGAGATATGATTGGCTAACCACCAGCGAACGGAAGTGGCAGTTCAGTTGAGCAGACGTTCGTGGGGGAGGAGCGCATGAGGAGCCCAAAGAGCATCTGCATAAGAGGCTACAGTCAAACCAGCTTAATGGAACACCAGCAGTAAACATTTGAAACTGGCCTATGAGAAAGAGAGATACTAACAAAAATCTGAGATGAAAGCCAGAGGCTCTCTAAGCTTAGCTTGAGAAATGGAGACTCCAAGACATCTTTACGCACAGAAAAACATGGAGACTGCAAGACCCACTTTTTGACTATCAGACAATTCTCCCCTCTGTTTGCTCTCAATTCCCTAACAAGTGCAGAATCCATAAGGTTGAATGGCTATTTGTCTTGTAATAAAATAATGTTTAGCTAGTTATAGTACATTCAACAAATTATGAATTGCAAAAGATTGTGTGATTTTTCATTTATAGTAATCTTAGTTGATATCCAACATAACATACAAAATAGAGATTCTACAGAATTGCAAACTCAGTTTGTTAGATGGACTTGTTTACCAATCTCACCCATCTCCTCATTCAAATTTGCACTGTTAGGCTGTGTTCACACACTGTTATCATGGAAATAATAAGTACATGTACTTGTACAGAGTACAAATTAGGATTCATTGTACTACTCTCTAGCTCTTCCAATCAGCATTGAGTCATTTTGTTCAATGTACT
>JAEMWC010000120.1:1310000-1335000 GCA_016490735.1 Pachyseris speciosa | reverse complement strand
ATTAGTAATTGCCATGCGAGGTTCCGGAATCCACTCACATAACGGCTAGGAAGACAACTTCACTTCGTGGATCGCTGTGACTCGATCGAAAACTTTCGGCGGCCCACTTCGTGTGAAATTGCTTCTCGCCAACCCAGCTTTATGAAGCCAGGCTGGGGACTTATGAGGGGGAAAGTGGCTCGAAAAAACACACTTATAAATCAAATACGTAACGAATTGTTAGCTGCAGTGAACGCTTGTACGCATGCAGCAGCTAGCGTGACGACCGTGACATGAAAGATAGAGCCTTCGGTGTTGTGGAGCAGCGAAATCTCCGTGGTAACCCCTTACATGGAATAGCGAGGTCGTCTTGACCTCCTACCCTCAGGAAATTCGCCACTTCACACATCTCCAATAATACACTGTTTGCCTTCATTGCATTAGTGCGAGCACGGCCGGGTTCTGGAGCTAACAACGAGTGTTCAATGATAAAACACGATAACAGTGGACGTTTCACATGTGCTTTTTATACAAACAGTTATAGCTAACCATTTACAAGACGAAACTATTGCATTATACGGATAATGAATAAATAAAATGAAAATAAAAATGGAAGGGCGATCATACCTCTAAGTTTCAATATTTCTGAATCAGATATTTGTACAGAAATAAATATTTTATAAATAAAACGGCCTCGGTTCCTAGACTATTCCCAATATTTCTGTCTTCTAGAAATCTCGGTAAAAAGTAATACAAAAACTAACCATCTGTGATAAAATCATTTCTAAATCATTGACATACTACTTTATAAACTTTCGTGAATTAAATTAAATCTCACCGTTGAAATATAATAAGACAATATAAATGAACTTGTAACCTGTTATTGGGCGATCGTTAAGTGCACCATATCAGTTCCTTTTGAAGGAGATGGTGAAAGGAGCGTATTTTCTCCGCTTGTATGTTTGTTGTTTGTTTGTTTATGTGCCTAGGGGCTTTGAGTTTATTTGGTTTTCAAATTTAGAAAATATTCCTTCGCTTTTATAGGCTAAGCGTGATTTTCTTTCTTCTACTAAAGGTTTTTAGGAAATTTTTAGTTTGGGCATTTTCCTGACCCCCCTCTCCCCGTTTCCCCACCCCTCCTCTAGAATGATGTAGTTTGACACGTCCGTAAAACCAAGTCACGCAACCTTATCCTTTCTCCTTTTCACTCATACTGTTTGCTTCTCATTCTTTCTAAGTGCCTTCCAGTCGCACGTTTTCGCCTTTGTATTTACATTCCCTAATCAATGAAATCTTCCTTCATCACCATCCCCAGAATCTACAAGCATCTGCTTCACTTCTTTCCGCCCCCTTCGCGTTTTATACTCCATGTAAGCTCGTCCTCCAAATATGCTCAGTATTAGTCCTGCGCCCATGGAAATGGCTATCCACGCTGCAAAACTAATGTTAGGATCTGCAAAACAAAGGGAGAAGATTAAATTTTTATTTACGGAGAAAAATGCGTCTTCTTCGTATGGGTGGGACAAGGGAATACCGATACAAGCTACATATACTTCATCACTAGTATCGGATGTGGTGAGGCTACAATGCAAGGTATCGCACAAATACTGCAAAATATCTGTAAACATCTTTTGATACTCGTAGCGTATCTAACCAGCAAACGTGTATCGTTCCATCTCTACTGATAGGGCTTTGCGTTTCCTGATCTGGGTTTAGCAGAGGAAAGAGTACTGCACATTGACGGATCTGGAGGGGGCAAATTTTAAATCAGTTTAAACTGAGGCGTTGTCACTCTTGCCCCGACGCCACCTTCCAAACACTGCGTTCCAGATCCACCATTGCTACTATAGTGATTAAAAGGAACGAGCACAATTTTCCAGGTAAACACGACTTTCCCATGCTTGTGTACTTTGCGCTTCATTTTCGTTTGGTCCATTGCGTCATGCAAGACTTCGCGAGTCATCTAATTATCATTTCTTTGTCCTCTTTTCTTGGCGTAACACAGGCAGCTACATTTTTTAATAGTCGTTTTCTAATTGACTCGAATATTGGGATAGCTGATTCGTCACGCAACGCCGTCTCCAAATTGCGTGACGTTACGTAACCTAAGAAAGTTTCTTACCTCGACTCTTTTCGCAGATATAAGGTATTTGAATGTTGCAATCCAAGTCACACCAGCTTATGACATTATTCCAGCTTTTGATCTGGACACAGTCCTCGCCCTTACACCTTTGCGGTGCCTTAATACGATCGTAATGCCGATCATTTGGTTCACCGGGTTCCCAGTTGACGTAAGATGGCCGGTTGTCGAACTTTCCCTGTGCGATGTCATTCCACACATATAAACCTGCAAGATAAAACCTTGGTTATAGCGAACGTGACTGAAACAGGTACTGTGGTTATTTCTGAAATGAGGGTGAGGGGAGGGGACAGCTGACATTTGTGGCCTACGTAGAAAGTGTAAAAGGAATGGAGAAACTGGAACGGAAAGCGTTGTTGTAGTGGGGGGTGGGGGGTGGGGGGTGGGGGAGTGGGGGAGTGGGGGAAAGGAAGGCCAGGAAGGCCAAGCAGGTTTGACATTTCACACCTGTACCATTCGGCATTTAATTAAGTTACTAATCGTAATCGTACACAAGGTGAGAGCTCATTGTCCTCGCCTGTACAAACGTAAACATAAATCAGATCTATCATAACGAAAACATCTAAAAGTACAAAGTTATTTGCCGAACTTGTAAAGCACCCAGTTGAAATAAACTTCTTTACATCACATTTTTTTCTATGTATGTCACTCGGTTAAGACAAAAGCAAAAGCATACGGCTCGCTCTCGATTTCCGGCGACTCAAATGAATCTTCAAACTATTAGCGGTCTATCACGAATGCCGTTCTCTGATTGGCAACGCTACTTGTTATCTATTCTTTGATGCAAGGTTTTAAGTTAAATAAACTATCCATCTATCTGATAGATAGTGAGTAGCGGCTGTCAAAAAAATGGCGGCCGCTTCTTCGCGTTTCCGAAGTCTCTGAGAGGAGGATTTAGATAATTTACTGTAGATAGATTATTCGCTCTCGATTTCTATGCGTGATAGCTGATTCGGCCTGCGCCCTCATCAGTTCAGAGATCACGCGATAGAAATCTCGAGCTCATAATCTAATTGTTAAAAAAAGATATCATGACTTGGACTGGGTTGTTGGCTTTTTATTTTTCTTAGTTTTTGAATGCGTTTGAAAAATAATATTACACTTAACACAGGAAGCAATCAAATCTCCATGACACTTGGAAGTTCAAATACCACATTGTTTTAAAACTGACAGAAATGAGGATATTCCATCGTACCTGCCTCCACTCGATCGTTGAGTCCAATCCAGATTGTTGATTTTATCAAGCTCCCAATAAAGTTGTTTTCTGTGGAACTCGAAATAGTGACCAAAGTACTGTTTCTATTTCGACAGCTTTGTTGCGCCACATCCCAAGTAACAGCATCGCGTACATACAGGTAGCATTTGCCGTCTTGGCACCTCCACTCCGGGATACCTGGGGAAAATTTTTAATAGCTCATTTTGAAAGAGACTGGGATCAAGAGTGCCGCGTGAGGGATTGTGGGATTGTTTGCATGGGATAGAGGCGATTGTTTCTTCGCAATACGCGTTCCTACAAAACAATCCCACAATCACTTGTACGGCTACTAGGCCCTAGTCTTTTCTAAGTGAGTTGAGTTATTAACATAATTATGCACAGTCCACGAATATCTTTAGAAACTAAAATTTCGTTGTCAGTGTTGTTTGCACAAATGTTTTCTACATCTACGTCTCCTCCATCTACCAGAAAACGGCACGCCCTTTGTACGACACTTCTTTACCCAGTGAATAGACCGCGAAAAGTCTCTTTCTTCTTGTAGTTGCATGCATTGTTTTTTTCCTTCCTGTTCTCAATCCGATCTCTTGCATAACTTTACAGTCCGCTCGCAGTCTACGCATTAAGCGTCAGGTCTATGACAACCCTAGTGATCTAGTACACAGAGGTCCCTGAGATCCGAGATTTGCCGCTGAGGCCAAATTGTTCCTCTCTTTGCTAGTTCTAGGGATAAAGCTAATCTTGTTCCCAAAGGGTTGGTAAAGAGGTTCAGCCAATCCTGTCAGATTTCATTTTCCGAGAACCTCGTGGCAGGGCCCAAAATTTTAGTCCCTTCTAATGTAATTCTCTATACATGAATCAGGCCCAAAGCCGCACAGACGATAATTAGAAACTGTACTTACCAACTCACTTGATACCACTAAACATTTAATAGTATTTCTCCCAAAGCCAACTCACCCGTATCTGAATTCTTCTGGCATACATAATCATTGTGCGCTTTGCAAACAACGTCGTTCCATTTCTTGTTTGAATATTTCATTTCCACGCAGTTCTCCACGTTGCACCGCCCGTTGAAGTTATTAGGTTCGGGGTTTTCTGGGTCGCTTTTGTCCCACGGGAAGAAGATAGGCCTGTTATACTTGTTGTAGTTCCAGAGGAATTTTCCTTCACTACTTCTGTCGTTTAAGCCTATCCACCCACCATGACCTGATTTGAGAAGACTGCCAACAAAGCTGGAAAGAAAATGAAACACAGAAATCTCCAAATATTGATTGGTTCCTTGGTGTACATTATATGTAGCCATTTGTGTACGCAGCCGTTGTTTCAGTTCTTTGTATATTAGCTCGTGTATTTGTTTATTTATGGCAATTTAGATAATATCTTTGTACGTTAATGTGTGCATTTGTTTATTTACTACAACTTAAATATTTAGTTACTTTTTACTATCCGCACGGCCCAGTCGCTCAGCGCGATTAGCTTTTGCTATTTCTGAGTGGCTTTCTGTGTGTGTGTGTGTCTCTCTCTCTCTCTCTCTCTCTCTCTCTCTCTCTCTCTCTCTCTCTCTCTCTCTCTCTCTCTCTCTCTCTCTCTCTCTCTCTCTCTTTCACAATTATTTCTTTTTTTTTTTTCACAATTATTTCCTTTCAATTATTTTACTACTTTCGTATCAAGAGCACAATAAAGATTGTTGCGAATTGTTGTCGTTAAACAAATTTAGTTTAAAGGGAACCTCCACTCTTACAACAAATTGGCGCTAAATTGTAGGAAATAATTACAAGATTTCAAATTTTGTTTTAAAACGTGGATAAAGCATTTTAGTGTACAAAAAAAATGCGATATCATCATCGCCTATTTTCGCTTTTAAATTTTCCCGGGCGCGGCCATTTTGGATTTGAAACGTGTAGTGGTTGCCCTATTGTTTAACGCAAACGATTTTCTGCTTCATTTGCTTCCTGACAATAGCTGCAACCATTACACGTCATCAAATCCAAAATGGCCGCGCCTGGGAAATTTAAAAGCGAAAAAAGTCTTTGATGACATCGATTTTTTTTGTACACTTTTTACATGTCATATCCACGTTTCAAAACAAAATTTGGAATCTATTAATTATTTCCAACAATTTAGCGTGAATTTTTTGTAAGAATGGAGGTTCCCTTTAATGGAGAGCTCGACAAATGATGTAGTCAGATTCTGTCACACTAAGTCACGCTAATTAAGTTCACGTCACGTCACGTTGGGTGGGTCATGAATGTCACTCTATGTCACGCTAGTGAAAGTGAGTTAACAACCTTGTTCCTAGTGTTTTCTCCAAGAACGAGAAAGGGCCCTGGAGACGAGTTTGATGACTTAATAGGTTAAGAGAATTTGCTCCTTAGCAAAGATTTTGCAATGTTATTTGGGAAGAAGAAAAAAGACACGGACAACCTAACTACACAAACGTCAGAAACTGCAACTGAAAGGATGCAAGAAATATGAAAATGTTAAGAAACAATAGTCTTTCTGACCAAGAACATATTATCTTTTTATTCATTGACTACCGATCAAACAATAAATTCTCAATAAACAAAATCCTGATGATGTATTCGTTACCAATAATTAAGGGACGCAATCCTTATTAATTACACCGATTTACAAATTACCATTTCTGACGTGAATAATTAGACCGCAAATGCCCAGCTCCGAGATGGCTGGGTTTATTTTGCTGTTCCACATTCTTGGCTGGATTTCGGCCGGAATGTTTTATTTCATGCAAAGTGACAAAGATATTTACGTGAATCACCTTGTGGGTAAGTCAAGTCAACTTTTTTATGTTTCTCCCGCTTTAGAGTTTCGTATAAAGACTTAAGAGGTTAGACGCATATGTGAACGCCCCACGCTAATTTTGATCCCGATCTTATCTTCACAAAACTGCGGAAAACTCTTACCGTGCGCTAACAGGTCAAATTCGCTATTTTATGCAGCGATTTGCATTATATCTCAACATCTTAGGAGTATTTTTTATGGATAGTAGCAGTTCAAAACGTTTACCTAATATTACGTTTATGACGTAGGAGTTAGTTCAATTAAATAATTCCATTTGATGGTGCAAAACCTACGTAATTAATTGGCTAGCGCTTGGTTACATCTTTAAATAATTAATTTTAATTTATCGGCTCCTGGAAAGACCTTAAAGCGATGTGTCTACAGAGGGGAAGTAGGGACCACCTTTTTCCTCAAAATAGTCTACAAGAAAAACGTTAATATGGTAGTAGACGCAACAGTCATTTATGAAAAGTGTGGAAACTTACTGTGAAGGTGATGCCATAAAGGACAATTTATAGCAAAAACTTTTAACGCAACAAAGCGCGCGTGCTCCGGCTCAAATTTTAACACAATGTGTTGTTGCAGCAAACCGTTGCAAGGTTTTGAAGACAAACAAAAGACTTAAACTCCGGCTAAACGGGGCAACAATGTTGCGGCAACAATTTGAGCTCGCGCTTGTTTCCACGATGTTTCTTTTTTATAATGCGTTGCCGCCACAAATTGCTTCGATAAAAGTTATCCAGATTCCGCTTATATTCTTGTGGATAAGGGTGAATATTTCAGAACGTTGACTAGCCACGCGCGCTCACGGTACAATCTATCGCTACAAAACGTAATTTGAAGCAATTCCAGATAGCGCAAGAGGAGAGGACGGTGCAAGTTATTTTGAGATTCCTTAGCGTCTAGTCGCCAAGTGGAATTGTGCGTTTGCATCCATTTAACACATTTTGCTTTTCAGCTCGGGAGTATGGCGTGGACATTTGAACCAAACTGACGCGCGTTATTGCGCAAAGTCATTGTTGATTCTGGTTTTGTTTCTGATATATCATTAAATTGTGGCCGCAACCTAACCTAAAGCACCTTTATCTCTTTCAGGATGCTACCAGGTGACATCTACATTTATAATAACTTTGTACGTTATTACTACAGTCGCTACGATAGCGAAAGTGATTTGTAATCACTGGGGAAAGAAGAGAAGGTAAGAATACCCGACAGTTTTTGCTTAGTGACTTAACACATTGTCAACTAGGAGACTGCAGCTTCGTAACCTTTGTCATTTTGTTCAAAACTTTGTCAGCATCTGTGCGCATTTGTCGAAAAATCTCTCTCAAGAGGCTTAAAGTAAATGTATTCTTGTCTGTGAGAACTGCCCGGGACGCTGACAAAATTACGAAAAGGCGGAAGATTATAAGTCAATCTTTTCTCAACAGTTACACGTTTGAGATAGCTTTTGTAAGCCACAGACACTTGACGGAACACAGCAAGCAATGGGGGGCATAAAATTGTTAGGCGCGTAGCACGGCCGAGCGCCTTTAAAAAGTCCTCAGTCGTCAAGCGGATTCGCATACAAGAGTTCACAATCTTTGGATCATTGCATGTCCATAGTCTTTTCAAGGGACGGCTGAAATCAACTTCCTTATTGCAGTCGAAAAAATGGTTAGTGAGTGTGGAACACGCGCCCAGAATATGTACGAACGTTGAGTGCAGTGCGACCCATATGAAAGATTTGGGTCATATGAACGAGACTGTTCTCCTCGAAACCAGGGTTTGGGAGTAACTATTACTTAAGTAGAAACCAGCCACAAAAGCAGTCCTCTCGTTTTAGTTTTGTGATCGCATTATCCGAGAGAACATCCCAGCGCGCACGTCTTCTACTTTGTTATACGCTCAAAGACAAATTTCGGCCTCTGGTAGATATTTTAAGACTCTATTCAGGTTATACGTGAGACGCCCTTTATTTAACTTATTTTTATTGCAACCTTCTTTCAGCAGTGCCAAGATGATCGTGGCCCACGGAACAACACTAAGAACTACATTTCCCCTTTTCAATAACAACCTCTTTGCCAATGCAGTCGTCAGGCTGGTACCTCTGAGATATCTTGCCAATGTTAGAGGTACATGTGGCAAAGTGGACGGACTGTTCCGAGTATCGGAAGGCATGAGCGCAGGAGTGCGTCCTATGATCACAATCCAGGAGGCCTTTCAAGATGAATTTGGGCTGATGGCTTGGAGGGTTGCAAAAGCTTTCCATGTATTTATTCCCAATTGGTCCATGTGCTCAGCTATCAGAGATCAAATCGTGGATATTACCTCCCGAGCTCACGGACCAACTATGGTCATCTTTTGGTTGAGTCATCCACACAGAAGAACCGCTGATATCAGTTTCTTCTCAGCAGCAAAGAAAAGCTGCTGGGGCTTAAACAAACGACGGGCTAGACAGGGGAGAACACTTCTTGAGGTCAGCCAGGAACAAGGCGGTAACACCTCGGGTGGAAAAGGGTTCCCTGGATGTGAATTCCTTGGACTCTATTCGCTGAAATTGCTTCAAACGCAAGCAAGTGCTGATTATCCCAGGAGACATAATTCAGAAGGATCCAAGCCACAGAACTTCACCCAAGTAACAGGAGGTGGAAGTGGCCCAAAAGGAGTCACATCCTCAGGTTTCGACCATGCACCAGGTGGGAGTCACTCCAAGGGAACAAGTTACTTGGGAACTAAAACAGACAGCCAAGAATTTGAGGGCATTAACTGCGATCCATCAAATGCGTACTCGTTTATCGTGACAGAAGACGTAAGTCCATTCTGCTTTAGAAGCTTCAAAATGGCTTGGCTACGCGCCATAGCATTACTATGGCAATATTTTCAAAGTATTTGTATGCCAATCCGTGGTCTACTCAGCCAACCCAGGACAGTAGCTAACTGCGTAGAGAACGAAAGGCAGCAAGATACCGGAATGAAGAAGACGATGAGCGAGAAAGGTCCTATTAACGCAAAGGATATTCCTTCCGAGGAAACAGATGCTCTTAACATGGTAACTGGAGTAGAGAAGGACCTTCGATATGAGGGTAGTGTGCAAGAATGTGCACTTTTGCAGATTCAACAGGCTAATGACTTTGGTAGTACGAGTTCCAACACAGTACACTACGAGGAGATCGAAGAAGGCTTGATTTCGAAACCGTGTACTGGTATTCAAGAGATCTCGAACCCAGCAAGACAGAGTCCCCACACTCTCACGGGTCGAACAGATAGTTTTATGGTGAGAGGTCCACAAAAAGATCAATCCGAGAGAACTGGCGGAGATAACCACAAAGCGAAAGATGATGTGGGCTGTTTGACAAATACGTATTTTCTTGAGGTCACTGATGACCAAAGTACCTTGCGCCGTAGCAGCTTCAAAATGGCTTGGACCCGAGCCATAAATATAATGCTGCAATGTTTACAAAATATTAGCACGACAAACAGAAACTCCGTGAAGAAGATTGGGGAGTTCAGGCTCAGTGTTGAGACTGAAGAACTGCGTAGCGCTGGAAAGAAGAAACCATGGCGTGAAAAGGGTCCTATAAACGTTAAGGGCATCCATTCAGGTCAGAACGACCCTGTGAGCACTTTTAAAGGAAATGGGAATAACCTCACGAAGGACGACGCAGATGGGTCTAACGAAACAACAGCAAGTCAAGAGGACTTGAATAGAATTGACACCCATCGTGACTTCGACAACGGCAGGGACCTAGAAAGCGAAGCAGTCGTTGACCACTTAGAAATTGAGGATGAAGATCAACTGGACATGGTTCTAGAAGACGCGCAGAATGTCGGGTACATCATAGAGAACCCAGCGCCCATAATACAATTGCCACCTTTGAACCCCATGGCACACGTACCCCCGCTTGACCAACGTCCGGATGCGCACAATATTTTGCCAGTCTGGCTACTGGCCTTTCAAGCTCATCTTGCGAATGTTCAGGCTCAAGCACAGGCTCCCCTGCCAGATCCGTCGGGACCAAACGAGGAGGCGCCAGTTAACGCACAACCTGCACAGCCAAACAATGAAAATGTCCCCATCGACGATGACGATGAAGCTGATGGTAATGAAGCTGAAGGCGCCGCAAATGCTGTCGTTAATGATGATGTTCCTGCCAATGAAGCTGCTGCACCTCCTCCTCCTCCGCCGCAGGTGCCGCCTCCACAGGCAGGTCAACATGCACAGCAGCCTCACGCTAATGGGCCGAGAAACAGACTCCTCGCTGCCGCAAGATATATAAAGCGAAAATTCAGACGAAACCACCATCATGGACACCCCATGTACTATGCAGGAGCGCCGAGGGAAGAGCGACCTCCTTTGGGTCTTGAGGAGGCCGCGCCATTTCCGGGAGGTCTCGCGATTCAGCACGAGGAAGCTGGGGAACAGGAAGAGAGAAGACCGAGGTGGTTTTCTCGTTGTTTCGGATTCCTGTACCGTCATCAAAGCGCTGCAGTGCAGGAGTACCCTCTCCAAGGTGACGAGGCACCTGAATTTGAGGAAGTTGTCCAAGTACAAGAGAACGTTCATGATGAAATAGTGGAGGAAGTTGCAGAGCAAGTGGTGGCAGATGAAGAGCCTTTGGACGGATTGCAAGAATTGCAAGAGCCCATAGAGGTGCTTTAGATGCACTTTAAGAGTGCAGCACCACGCGTAAGGGCTAATCTCGTCTTCCTCATTGCAATTCGAACTTCTGAGTTTAAAGATGAAACTCAAGTTTCTTGTTTTTAAAAGCAGCATCGATCGGCTGATCGAAAAAATGTTGCAAAAGAGCTAAAAGCAATGTAAATTTTGTATTGTTCTTGTTGTAATTAAAGTATGTGATGGAAAATTGTTCCACATTGTTCTGCTGGAATTCTTCTCCCTTACGCCAAAGCACGTGTCGTTTGCTGCGGAAATATTGTATGCTTTCTTCCTTCAGCAAGCGATGTTGCAGGTATCATGTCAGCGAACGGGAAATATGAACCAGTTATGCACTGAGTATGAATCAAATCAGCGCACGCAAAAGAGCGCAGGTTAAATTACAGGGTTCTAAAAGTCTAGAAATTTCCCAAGCAAATGTCTGCATTTTTAAAAATGTGTTCCTAGCTTATAGTCTAATTCTTATTCGCCATTTATTTAATTACGTCCCTGTTAACATGGATCAGTTGTAAACTTAAGAAGTTTAGAAGTTTAGACAATCAATTGAAAATCACTTTTACACTTTTAAACGTTACGTAAATAACGCAATTCCTTACCGATTCTCTTCTTCATTTTCGATGGTAGCGAGTTTGGCTCCAAACCCTGCCTGGCAGTGAAAATAAGCATCGAGCCATGACTTTGGCCTTGAGAAGTAACGATAGCACTTATCATTGAAGTGGTGCCAGCCTTCCAGACAAACAGCTATTAAAAGAAATAGAGAAATGCAATGAGATTCGTATAATCGGGGCCAATTGAGGTGGGAACAGTTAGCAGTTTCTGATGTCTTTCTGACGTTGTCGCAAACAAACAGGCTCGACCCCTAGCTATTCACTTCCCACCAGACTAAAAGGTTTCAAGTATCTATTTCTATTAAAAGGCAGACGACATTATGCAATTGCAGAGGTCTGATTGACTTAGCAGTCATGAGATAACAGCCACATGTACCAAGAACATCAAATTTCAGTTACTAAATATTCTCGAGGTCTCTTATGAAACTGAAACCACAAGATCCCGCAGCCGTGATTTCTTTGTTGATATTTAATAAAAGAATTATTCAACCCTTGCTTGTTGGATGTGAGATGATCAAAACCCCTCGGCGTCATCTCCGATTCACCACGCATGTGCTCATTGTTGGATAATCGTTAAATAGCCGCGAATGCGTAGATATAATATATAGATTTAACCAAGCCTAAAAGCGGAGCTCCATGATTATTGAGGGGGGGGGGGGGGGGGGGGTGTGGGCAAGTGGGGATCTTGTCACGAAGTCACGATAGCAAATTTTCGATTTCACGAATCACGAAACTTCACTAAGGTCACGGAAAAAATCTAATCATAATGCAGTCAAATTCAGCTACGAACTAAACTTTAGACATTCACAATTTATTTCTTATCTATTCACGATTCACAGGCAAGGACTTTTGCATTTCACGCCTCACGAAATACACTTCAATCACGATTCACGGAACAGTTTTTTTTTTATCAAATCACGATTCACAGAGCACAAAAAAACCGGATCACGGCGTCACGAAAATACCTTTGCGCCCCCCCCCCCCCCCCCCCCCCGCCTCATTATTACTTTTTTAATGGTATTGAGCAACACCGCATGGCTTTCCTTGCGCCAATATTTTATGTTTAGGGCAGTCAACAGGAATTGATCGCGGTTCAAAAACCTCAAAACATTACAAGAAAACAATACAGTCGACGCGTGTGTTTGTTCGAAAACAAATTCAGCAATCAAAGAACGGTCAAATATTTTCATTCAACATCGTTGGACGAGCATGTTTGACGGTTTGCCACCTCTCACAATAGTGCATTAAACGGCTTTCCATGTTTGATCAAAACATGTTCATCCAAAATTTCGCATTACAAACAAATATTTGATCGTTTAGCCACCCCAACAGACAAATCGTGCACAAACGGTAAAAAGCAACCAAATGAGCCGCGTAACTTCGAAAATTTCAGCAATAATACGCAAAAATCAGTTTTTGGACTCACTTGGTCCCGTGTTTGGTCAAACATTGTTTTGCGTTTAGCCACCAAATGTTTACCCTGGGTGCCAGAGGTTATATTTTTCGTTTGGTTGAGGGAAATTTCGAGGCGAAGCCGCGGACCCGAGGCACGAAGTGCCGAGAGGAAAAAAACAGAACTTCTGGTCACGGGAGTTACCAGCCTCATTTCCATGCAAGTTTAGGATCGCGTATCTCACCAAACCGGTTTGGGAACTGACGTGTTGAAAGCTGGCATTCGCACGTGCAATAACGCGCAATGCTTAAAAATAGATTGTTCGAAAAAAAAATTAATCGATCTCGCCGCGTTTTTCGCTTGCCAAAGAACAAAATCTCGGATGGCGGATCCCTCCAGAACCCCGAAAAAAATTCTGCGGACGTCCGTCGACGATTTCTGCCGAGTACGCAATTTGAATTTCGCTCTGTTTGGCAGTGGACGTTTTAAATACAACAGCTTGCTGCAAGACATCATCTTTGACAAAACCATCGCAACCAAGATAGCATGAAGAAATGCCGTAATTAGCTAGCTCCTGAATATGCGAGTCGACCAAGGAACTGAGAGGGCATATTACCAACAGAATGTGCTTCTTTGGGTAGTCAAACCCTTCTTCATAACTGGAAAATCAACGATTTACCACAACCGGTCGGGAGGACACAAAGCACGTCTCTTCGTTGGACAAATTTGGAGAAAGCGTCTTCCTGAACAGGCTTCAGTTGTTCGACGTTCGAAAATTTTGAACTTAGAGCTTAATCAACCGCATTTCTAAAAGAAGTCAAGAAATTTATTAACTCTCCTTCTACGCTCGCCATTTTACCTCAAAACCGGTTTTTCAATCTCACGCGATAAGTTGTTTCATGAAGCCAATCAAGGTTGCTGTTACATCGTCAAATCCCAGCGGACAATGTAGCAACCAATCAGCGAACTAGTTCAAATTCTGAACTAATTTGTCACATGGAAATGAGGTTGATTGCTTGTGTGACCAGAGGTCCGTCTCGGGAGCTTTTTCAAACCATTTTATTTTATCCTAGGTATTTTAAGAACGGACCTCTGGAGCCAGGGTGCCAAACGTTATGCTTGACGTTATGCTTGACAAACATGATAATGGATGAAAATGTTTAATGTTTAAGTTAAGCTTAGACATAAGCTTAAATTTCGTAGAAAAAAGAAAAAGGAAAACAATTCTGATAGTTTTCATAGGTAATCGCATGAGGTCGAGTACAATTAAGGATTAATGTTACTTGTGCCAGTTTTCAGAAAGTTGCTGAAATTTCCCTCATCGCGCCAAACATAAGTGATACTAATCCTTAATTTTACGAGGACTCACTGCGATTACGTGTAAATAACATAGGTGCAAACGTTTCTTTCAGTTCTTAAATAGAAGAAACAGACGTCGAAAAACATGTACAGTCAGCCAAGCGGAGGAAAACCACTCGTTCGCTTGCCAAACAGCAAACAAACAGTTTGACTAGCTACTTCTTTGTGCCCAAAACGAGTAGATTTTTATTTATATCCAGTCGAGATAAAACTACAAGTTTCATTCCTGGACAAAAGTAACAAATGTTAAACCAAATGCTAAGTTTCAATTTATTTAAGTAACCTGTGTTGTCGAGCTTTCCACCACTAGAAAATACGCATCGATCTACTATAGTAAAAACACGCATCTACAAAAATAGTAAGCGGTTTGTCCAAAGAAAGAACTTCTTCCACCAAGTTTGCGCTAATCGTTCCTCCCATTAATGCCGGTGAGTTGTTAAGTGAGCTTTCATCTTGCCGCGGTAAAGTGAACAAGCCCTTTTGTTTTTCAAGCACACAATCCGGGCGCCATACAAGTGGATCCAAAATTTAAGAATTCCTGAGAAAAACCTTTTGCTGTTCCATTTTATCAGTTAAAAATTCACCTTCTGGAGTATCTTTTCAGAAGTTCTTGATTTCTATGCCTTTTACGCGAATTAAAAGACAAAAAGTGAATTTCGAAGCAGATGAAGTTGTTTGCTCAAAATGAAGGAACCAACTGAATGTGAAATCTCGAGCCGCAGAAAGCGCGCGAAACATCAAGCCTCATTTTGGTTTGGGTGTCCCATACCTGGCTTGAGCCTGCGATACAATCGAAAACCAGTACGTGGTCAGCGGTCAACCTAAAAAATAGCTGACCTCGATGAGGTCTTAACTTGAGCCCGCGATATGGTCACGTAATACTGGTCAGCGGATACCTTGTTTTGACAGGTGTCAATTGGCCACAATATGGATTTCCATTATCAAAGATGTGCGCTGTAAACTAACCTGTCAGTTGGAGTATGGCCGACATTTCACATCGCATACATGGAGGGGAGGACGTACGGTCGTACGTACGATGTACGTACGGTGACCAAAACCAAATTTTCTCGAATAGATGGATTACTATATTTTCTTAACCATGGTGCTCCGCTTGGCGGCCCTTCGGTCCGCCGGAGCTCCGCTATGATAAGAGCATCGGATTGGTCGTACTTGTGGTTTGCGTATAAACGACGTGGCGGGACGATTAAGGAAAGACACAAGTGTGGATGGAGACGAAAAATTGGTGGTAACTCTATGATGCATTACAATCACATATAAACATGAAAAAGATAGACCGGCTGCTTTGAGTTTCCGAGAGACAAGAAAGGGGGGGGGGGGGGGGGGGGAGTAAGAGTGCAAATATAAGCTGGAAAACCGATCACGAATCAAGTTTAGAGCGATGGAACCAGGTAAAGAAGAGAAAACGAGAAAATGGGAAAGAGCGGGATCCAGTTAAAAAAGAAAAAGTCGCTTGAAAGGAACCAATGAAAATCAGGTTGAGATCTTTAGCCTACCTTTGCAAGCTATCTGACATCCGTTAAAGTCAATCTCTTTCTCATGAACATCACAGCCTATAAAATGTAGGATGTGCTATAATTACACTATGCCATTTTCAATTATCTCCAGGATCTTTTTCAGGACAACGAAAGACAACATGTATGCTAGCGCTCTATTCACTCTTTTCATATCTGTCACATAGAACCAGCTGGGGGAATATATGTAAACAAGAGCACAATTCATCTTCGGTGAGTGATCACCGAGTTTCTATTTTCTCGTGACCTTTATATTTAAAAAGCAGTTATATTGTTGGGAGATTTTGATGCTGATCACAACCCCTTATACAACCAGTCTGTCAATATTGTAGCGGAGAAGAGGGCCCAGCAGGTACAAGACTGCACTGTGAATTCTTTCTCCAGTACGAAAGCAAATGAAATCATCAATAACGAAGACTGTAAAACTATCCGCCGTGTTTTTCTTACAAGATTCAGACGCAAGGTACACGAATGGAAGAGCACAGTTCAATATCTTCGCGCGCGCAAACCGCGTAAGATCATAAGGTGACTTTTGGTACGGGTAAATAAGAAAATAAAGTTGGCTCAATCAACACGATTCCTGTTTGAGCTGGGACTATACTCAGCAAAGCTCAACTCACCTTTGACAATCAGCCAGTACTGAGTAACTTCCAGCCCTCCCGTTGTTTGGACCTGTGATGAATATAACGCGGTATCTGCCACGGTTAAGTGACGGATTTCAAGGGTTTGTCGATCCCCCGAGATGGTGATGCTGTCATTCGCAACAACGTTGGTCGTGAGGCTTCTTTTCCAAACAAATGTGAATGATGTGTTCAGAGTGAAGTAATGTTGAGCTCGGAAAGTAACGCATTCTCCCCTCTTCTTCTCGATCAGGTCCTTATTGATTTTAATAACTTTTTCAGCTGCAAAGGAAAGCGTATACCGTATTTTCTCGAATAAGCGCCCAAGCGCTTATAGTTTCGACCAAATTAATGAGCGCTTATTCGACGGACGGGGGGTGGGGGGGGGGGGAACTATGTCGGCTAATAAAAGAACTCTCCAAGCACAAGGACGGAGATAAAAATACAACTTTAAATGGAAAACGGTAAAAAACAAGCAAGGCTGGTTATACGGCTAGGAATATATATATTTAAACCAATATTTCGGGAGGCACAGCCTTCCCTCATCAGGGTGTTACATATTATGACCCTAAGATGAAACGACGGTACAATTTAAAAAAAGTTGTAGATGTAACATGATATTATAATAAAGGTAAACAATACAACGTAAAATAAAAACGTTACAGTTTGAAAATTTAAAAAAAACGTAACATGAAAACAAAAAGAAAGGTATTATATTTCTTCTTTTCTGTTGATTCCTAACGGTTCAAGAGTTTGACCTCTATCAATTAGATATGCTTCTCTGGCTCTTCGTACACCGTCACGATTAGATTTGGACAGTTCTAGTGGAATTAGTTGCATGTCAAAAGCGCTGTGACCATTAGAGAGAAAATGTTCTGATACTGCAGTGGGTTTAGAGCTGTTGGTTTGTTTGTCGACTGTTCTACGATGTTCGTTGAAACGGTCCTTTAGTCGTCGTTTAGCAATCTTAACGATCTATTAGTCAGTGCTAAACTACATAAACCTGCTAAAAATAATCAACCCCTTGGTGCCTTTCGCTGTGGCCACAACTGTTTAACATGCAACTACATAACTGATGGACCTACAACCTATACTTTTCATTCCACCGGCGAAATTAGATTTATCAAACATCACATTGACAGTAATTCCAAAAATGTCATACATGGTGCAATGCAATCACTGTCACAAACAATACATAGGCGAAACTAAACGACACACCCTGATGAAGGAAGGCTGTGCCTCCCGAAATATTGGTTTAAATATATATATTCCTAGCCGTATAACCAGCCTTGCATGTTTTTTACTGTTTTCTAGTTTACAATTTTATAGCTGGTTAGATCTTCTACAGGATCCGGCTCTTCTGTTTTGCAATGGTGGTCCTTGCTAAAGTATTTTCCAACTTTAAATGGACTTATGGAAAAAAAATAGACTGTTCTCCTACATGCACTGATGTCGGTGTAGTGTGTGTGTGTGTGTGTGTGTGTGTGTGTGTGTGTGTGTGTGTGTGTGTGGGGAGGGGGGGGGGGCGCTTATTTGCTATTTTGACTGAGGGGTGGATAAAACAGATAAGAGAGAGGTGGGAGGGGTGGGGGAGAGGGCAACCTCGTTTCCAGGGCTTTTCCCTGACTTGAACGAGGCTGGAAGGAAGGCAGACAGGAAGAAAAGCCAGTCCCACCCAAAATGCAGCATAAAATGTTTTCATCATCCAGGCAGGGCATTCGGAAAGGAGCTTGTAAAATATATCGATTCAGATTTCACAGATTCTTGAAAAAAAAAAGTCTGACGATTTTTATCTTGGAAAACTTTTGCTCTTCCACCAAACACTTCTACCCGATAAAAATTTCTATCTATTTCTTTTCCAAACTGAAGCAGAAAGACAGGACACTGAAAGCACTCGAATCAAGGAATTTAAGCGGTTATTTTGAGGTCCGTCGATGGCTGGCTGATAGAGAACTACTGATGTCGATATTATGCTTAGAGATTATCTTTAGCTGGATGTATAAATATACACAGAAAGCGCTTGTGTCAATCGGACGAAACTCAAAAACACCGTAATCTATTTTTGAAGTCATCATATTGGTTACTCAACAGTTACTTATTAACGTGAGTTATCGTGTGCTAAAAAGAAAAAGACCGTATACATTTCGAAAAGCATCTGTTGCCTTACATTCCTGTATCTACGTAATACAAAATGAATTGACTGGTGTGTTAAATACTGCATATTAACGCCAGAAATCGGCGTTATCCACACAACACATATAAGCGACGTACAATGTAAGGATGTATCACCGGGCCATGGCCATGGCCATGGAGTTTTATAGCGTTAATGTTATGTCGTAATGACATTTATACGCAGTTCGTTAAATTCATAATTAATCAAAATTTAATACATTGCCTCTTACCTTGAACGATCCACGCTAAATGCACCACTGTCAAAACCAGAAGCTTCATCATCTTGGCTTGAGAAACTTATCGCTGGAGTAATTTGATTTCCAAGATGAAAAATACACGCCTGTCTTTGAGCTTCTTTATCACAACAGGCCGCCAAAGCCGTCGTTCTATTTTTACTGTTCCACGAAACCTCTGTGGCTTGCATGTGCGCAGAGCATCAGAAAAATCGCTTTATCACGAAGGTGATTTCAGATCATGGTACTAACATGAAGATTTAGCAAAAACGCACGAACTTCGAGGGAAATCCATGATGTTGGTTTTAGTAACTTCGGAATGCTGTAGATAATTGCGTTATATTTGTACGTCAGTAAGTCAGTACAACGGAAGTTAATGTTTACCGTGTGATTACAAACATCTGCTATTTAATTGATAACTTCGGTCAATTAATTCGTAATGAACAGTCATGAGCCGTGAGAGTGCCTTTGTCACGTTATAACGCAATGTCCGTCTTGACTAAAAATTCTATTGAAAAATTAGAGTTTCTCTAAGTTGATTCTTTCAAGGCCAATAAATGACTCGTGCATCTCGCGCGCGCGTTGACAGACCTCGCGCGAACTCGTGCACTCCATCACGCTCGTGTCACAGCCGGCTTTGTGGGCAACCGGCAATGTGATTGCTTTGTGTATCGGTATGCGCCACATTATGGGCCTTGCTTCACTCCCTCGTTACGAGGGGCTGTTCTTGTTGACTTGAATTCCTGGAAGTACTGCTACAGGCTTAGACGGTTAAAAACGTCTTTAAAAGGACGGAAATCCTAAATGAATAATCCGGCGAACGGGAGGAATTCAGTTAACCCTGAGTTAATGCGCTCTCAAATGTACGATAAATTTATAAACCCTCTTGAAACTTGAAAGAAGACCAGATTTTAAGACCCTGTGCTGTTAGGGAATTTGCATTGATAAGAGGCCCAGAATTTGTGACGGTTTCCGACTTCAATTCATATTTGTTCGGCGGATTTCCGTCTTCGTCTAGTTTCGAAGTTGTCTCGTCTATTGAAGTAACTTGTAAAGCTTTTCAATGTTCTCTGCTGGAAAAAAAAGGTCTGAAATCCTTTAAATCTTGCAGGAAGTCTGTTTTTATAGTTAAAAACAACGTTCTTAGATTTCTTTCGAAGGTCAATCATTCCGGAAACTCATTCGACAACTCACGAACATTCCCGATGCCTCTCCGATAAAGCGAGGCGAGGTTACGAAGTTCATACCGAAGATCTGATGTTGTGAGTCTGATTTTCCGTGCTTCGCTTTTATTGAAGAATAATTCATTCGATTTATGGGGAATTTAAAGGATAAGAGATATATCCAGGCGCAGTGGTACCGTTGAAGGTAAGTTAGATAGAGAAACACTCTGCTAGCGTTTTGTATTTGCGATCGAAGCTAAACGAAACGAGCATTGATGTTGTAGCAATGAATTCCGGTAGTTGTTTTCGGTTTTCTTGTTTTCTCGTTCCCAAAAATGTGATTATGTACCAATTAAGGGGATTTTAGCACAATATTCTCTTTAACTTTCTCTTCATTGGCATGATATCGCTTGTATATGTCATTTAAGGAGGTGATTCTGTTTGTAAACGCTTCATTTCATCTTCAACGACAGAAGTTTTATTTTTATGCTGTCCCTTTGTCAGCTTAACTTGTCAATACAACGATTTGATGCTTAGATATGGAAAGTTTCGTTTTGTACGCTAATTGGTCATAAGTGTTCAGTTAATTGGTAACTTATGGATTTTTCAGAGTAGCTGATATATCGGTGTAAGGCAGAAATCCCAAATGATCTCGCATTAGAGTAATATTAGGAAGATCGCCACATAAGCTTATATGGAACAAACAAGTTGCAACTTCCATACACCTTTACCGACGGTTTCTTTTTTTTTTCAACTTTTGATATTGGCCATGTCACGAAAATCTGTCAAGAATGCTGGAAACAGCACCTTAAAAATAGCAAAATAGCCAAGTTTGAGAGTCCTATCTTTAAAAATTGCAAAATTATAGCTTTTTGGGAAAATTTTACAGACTTCTGTATGCTGGGGACACAAACTTGCCTCCTACAGCTGTACATGTAGGATCCAAACATCTGTAAAATTTTCCGACTTTGTAGAACCATAGTTTTGCTATTTTGCAAGATGTGACTCTCAAACTTCGCCACTTTATTAAGTTTTAGGTACTCTTTCTGGCAGCGTCGATAGGTTTTGGCTAACTGGTTTAAAAACACTGTGGAAAGGTCTACATTAATTTGTATCATCGCAATGATTTTTATGGCAAAAGTGGCCAGCTTCGAGTATTTTAAGATAAATTCGAAACCATATCCTTGCAAATAGTCTGTTATCAAGCATGCTAAGGTTTAGTTAGGATTTCCATGGTGGCATCATGAATGTAAAGAAAAAAAGGCAGCAGAGAGAAATTTTTTTTTTAATCAGCTTCACCAGAGACCTGGCAGGGACACTACAACAAGCTTGCGCCAATTACTGTAGGCCCGTAACTGCCAACCCTCCCCCATAACCACATTCAAGTAGAGATAGACCACCACACCGGGGACTACATCCCCTACTCTTTTCGAACAGTGCGTGGGTTCTTTAACGTCCCACAGAACCAGTTATGAAGAGCTGTGAGATGGGGCCTACGGTTTATCGTCCTTATCCGAGAAGACTAGAAAGTCTAACCATTTGCAGATGTCATTACAAAGGCAGCACTCTCTCCTCAATTATTTAAAGACCTTGAGTGTTGGTCCGGCCGGGGTTAGAACCCGCGACCTCCCGCACGGTAGTCCGGTGCTCTACCATATATGTCTTAGATCTCTGAATACCTTTTTACTTTTCAGGTGCTTGTTAGGTCTTCACTGCTTCATTGCTGAGATGGGAATGACAATCTCAAAGCTGTCCTACCCAAAACTGCACTAAATGTTAACACTGCAAGGGTTTTACCAGTCCCTCAGATTAGTTGTGATGCTCTTTCTCTGAATACAAGAATATTAAAACATTTTAGCTGCATTTGCTCCATTGTTTTCCCAAAATGGGTGTAAATTCCTCATTAGAGCAGGGTTCACCAGATTCGACATTAGTGCGAGTACCTCGTTACATGTCAGAAGAGAAGAGGAAAAAAGTTTCCAAGTTGAACACCCTGAGGAAGAAACTTACAAGGAGTAAGAGTGGTTTTAAAAGCCATGACCATGGAAAGATGCTGTGTGATTTAACACAGACGTGGACTACACAAGAGGTTAACGCCCTCGTCGAGGAGTATGAGGCTATGTTGAATGTCAAAGAATTGAAAAACCAAACAAATCTTGTTCGGCAGTCTGCTCCATGTTTAAAGAAAGATCTCTTGAGATTGTATAAAGAAGGAATCTGCACTGATTGCACTCTTGTTTTTGAAGACACTCATTTTCACGTTCACAAGGCCATTCTGTCATCGAGATGTCCATACTTTAGGGAACTTTTTTCACACCACACCGAAACAAATCCTGTTATTAACATGGAGTACAGAACAGAAGGAATGACAAAAGAAATTTTTTCATCCCTTCTTTGCTATTTATACACTGGAGACTTTACACCCAAGAAATCAGGAGTAGAGTACATTGATGTTTTAATCAATCTTGGTGAAGAGTTTGGAACACCGAATGTTTTGGAACAGGACTTCAAAATGCTTTTCAACTCTGGTGAATATGCGGATGTTGCATTTGTTTTTCCTGCGCAAGATTCCTCGAACAC
This sequence comes from Pachyseris speciosa, assembly GCA_016490735.1. Lineage (NCBI taxonomy): Eukaryota > Metazoa > Cnidaria > Anthozoa > Scleractinia > Pachyseridae > Pachyseris > Pachyseris speciosa. The sequence goes on along the minus strand of JAEMWC010000120.1, from coordinate 1,312,549 downwards.
ATATCCATTGAATGACGGTGGAATGATTTCCGATCACACTTACGAAATTTTGTGTCACAAAGCTATACTTTGTGCAAGGTCACCATATTTTAGATCTCTCTTTCTCAAGAAGGAGTTGAATCTGTCTGAACAGAAAGCAACAAATTCAAGTGTTGCTAGACTCGTTTTGGATGAATCGGTAATGACTCGGCAATATACGCGGATATTGTTACAATGCATGTACACAGATTCAGTGGATTTATCATCTGTCGTGAAGTGGAGCTCGGAGGACAGAAGATATTCTACTGGAACCCACAAACTACTGACATCAGCAGAAATTGCGATGGAAGTTTTTGAAGTAGCAAGCTTTGTGGATTTGCCTGTTCTAATACAAGGTATGTGCACAGAGTCTCTGCTGTAATTTTAGTTACTAAGCTGATGAGGGTCAAATTAAATATGTGAATGATCATCACAGTTATGAACACTACTTAAGCAGTAGTGAAAATAAAACCTGAAAAAATTTCAGGTTTTTACGGGATTCGAACCCATGACCTCGGCAATACCGGTGCAGCGCTCTACCGACTGAGCTAACAAGCCATCTGGGAGCTGGTCGTTTTGTTGGTGCATAATATACCCGTGATTGGTGAATATATGAGAATGATCATATGAAAATCACATATTTGAACTGCGGATTAATGATTAAATATGTGACTGATCATCGCGGTTATGAACACTACTTAAGCAGTAGTGAAAATAAAGCCTGAAAAAAATTCAGTCTTGTACGGGATTTGAACCCATGACCTCTGCGATACCAGTGCAGCGCTCTACCGACTAAGCTAATAAGCAATCTCGGAGCTGGTCATTTAGTTGGTTCGTGATATATCCATGAGTGGTGAATATATGAGAATGAATAATTTATATGAAAATCATATATTTGAACTGCGGATTAATGATTAAATATGTGACTGATCATCACAGTTATGAACACTACTTAAGCAGTAGGAAACTATCAATTCAAGCCAAACAAGAAGGACAATGCACAGTCATGTGCATGTGAGGTCATGGCGAATACCACACGTGGCCAGTTTTAGGAAATTCTTGCAATTTTTTAAGTCAACTCTTACCTTTCATGCAGTGTGGTGGAGTGGTTGGGGTGCTGGACTTGTAATCTGGGGGTCCCAGCTCTGACCACTAACTTGTTGGTGCTGTTTCATGGTAGTCCTGAGTTATTATAAATTATTATTACTAATCTTTTGTTATTGTTATACATGCAATATTGTTATTTCACTCCAAATAAAACCTTGTGTGCTCCACCAGGAAGCATACATGTAGCCCTGGTCAACAGCCAGTATTTGACTGTTGGTTCCCACAACCACCTAAGGCTTTCCAGGGACAGGTAGTCAGGCCATCTCCCAGCCTCAAATCAAATCAAAATAATCAAGTCAATGTATTTAAGCTGGATAGTATGGGGAGTGGTTGCCCAATCTCCCGAGCCGGGGGCTCATGTATTAAATGTTTGAGTATTCAGGATCGAATTGGAATTTAAAAGTGTTGGTTTTTGAGGAGAGGGGAAAACAAGAGAACCCAGAGAAAAACCTTTCAGAGCAGAGACTGAGAGAAACAACAACAAACTCAACCCACATATGATGTGTAGTCTGGGAATCGAACCTGGGCTACATTGGATGAAGGCGAGTGCTCTCACCACTGCACCATCCCTGCTACCTACATCCCCCTGCACCCCACCTGTAGATATACAGTATAGTACATGTACATAGGATAGGCCACAACACTGGGAACTAAGCCCCCTACTCTTTGCAAAACAATGTGTGGGCTCTCTTATGTAGTATTGTAATCCCAGTAAGTGCAAGGAGCTTGTGTTCCAAAAGAAGAGACACACTGATGTGTACACTGACACAATTGCAAACATACCACAATGCTCCAAACTCCTTGTCCTAGGTCTCAATTTCCACAAGACCAGGGCTAGAAAAAAAAAAGGTGGTTACAGTGTAAGTACCAGTAAGCTCATGTTTTTATAGTCTCCCACTGATTATAGACACCCCTGTACCTAGTTTACAAACTGTCTCCTTCTCTTTTTCTTGTATTCTAATTTTGCATCACCTGTTCAGCTTACCAATTCTTTGAAAGTATACGTGGATTTTAAATTAATCCATGCTGTCAACTCATTGCTTTGCTCATCTTGCAGTTTTAAGTTTTGAAATAGTTTCTGACTGGAAAAAAAAATCATTTATCAAGCTGACATTCTATTCTAACTATTCTATTCTATTCTACATATCAAACCGTTTGATTAACAGCCAACGATTCTTTCATCGTGATCTAGAGCAGTCGGTATTTGTGATTTGCATATAATGGCAGTTGACGGACGTGTTAGTTTGATCTCCACGAATATCAGCGAAGAAAATGACGATAATACCGATTCTCTTGCATCTCCATCCCTCTCCGATACCAGACATTTGAAGTTCAACAAATCAAAGTTTTCTTGGTTGGGTTCTTTCGAAGAACTTATTGATTTCGCCGAAAAGCACCTCAATGTCAATCGTGAAACGACAAAG
>JAEMWC010000120.1:1290000-1305000 GCA_016490735.1 Pachyseris speciosa | reverse complement strand
CGTATACCGTTCAGTCTAAAAGGAGATTGCTTCCAGAAGTCTTCTAAAACCAGATAAAGTAGACTCAGATCTTACATTATTAGGTAGGGAGTTCCAGTTCTTAGATGCAAAGTAACGAAAAGAGTTAAGGCCATAAGTAGTAGTAACGGGTTTACATAGTGATAAAATATTCGTTCTTCTAAAAGAGTATTCAGACTCACGCAAGGTAAACATGTCTTTAAGATATTTAGGAAAACTGTCATAATTCAAGCATTTGTAGATAGTAATTAACATATTTTGTATCCTTTGGTTGTACAGAGTTGCTCCTTCTGATTTATGTAGTAGCTGCTTGTAAGTCGAAACTTTATCATTAAAAACAATACGTAGGGCGCGCTTATTAAGAGATTCTAATTTATCACAGTTTCTAGCACTACAAAAATGCCAGACCGTAGAGCAGTATAGAAAGTGAGGCAAAATGAAAGCATTATACAACTTTAACTTGGTAGCGGCACAAATGAGGTTATGAAATCTAATCATGACATTCAATTGACTGTTGACTTTTTTACATACTGAAGATACATGTTCATTGAAGTTTAACTGATTATCAATAGTCATTCCAAGCAAGTCCAGGGATTCCTCGACAGGAAAAGAGAATTTGTGGTCAGTGGTCCCTAAAACCATAACATGGTGTTTGTCGGGGTTCACGATCATGCCGTTTTCCATGTACCATTGATTCGCAATTTGGACCTGATGAAGTATCCGCTGTTCAAGGGCTCTGGGATCCACATCCGAGTCATAAAGCTGTTCGTCATCAGCGTAGGCGTGAAGATTAACATCTTTTATATGATAGAATAGATCATTCAGAAATATGTTAAATAACATCGGTCCGAGCACACTTCCTTGTGGAACTCCTCTGGTGACTGTTTGCCATCCTGAGAAAGAATCTCCAACTTTTACCCTTTGTGTCCTGCCGCTCAGGTAGTTTGAAAACAAAGCGCAGGCGCAGTTACTAAGACCGTAAGCTCTCAATTTCGCAAGTAGAAGAGAATGTGGAATCGTATCAAAAGCTTTCCACAGATCCATAGATACGACAGCCACTAGTTCCTTCCTATCACGGCATGCGCGCCAGTCTTCCGTAAGCTTGAGAAGCGCGGTCTCGCAACTGTGTCGTCGCCTATAAGCTGAAATGAAGTCCGACAATAGACCTTGGTAGAAATCCTGTATTTGAACCGAGAGCAGTCTTTCAAAAATATTGTTCAAGCAGGGTAGAACAGTAACAGGCCTGTAGTTTCGTTTATCTAATTCCTCATCCCTCTTGAACAGAGGTGTAACTTGCCCCATTTTCCAGCGGGATGGGTATCGACTGTGTGCAATAGAAGTGTTCAGAATTTTCGCGATAGGACCAGCGATGACACGCGAGGACTCCTTTATAAGGCGCGGGGGCAACATGTCATGCCCGCAAGCCTTTCTAGTGTTTACATTAGACAACAACTCTTCTATTTGCGTGGCGTTTGTGAGTTGAAAGCTAAAGCAATCGTCTTCGCCTTTTATACCCTTGTTCGCTTGAATAACCTTAATGCTTGGGTGGTCGTGAAAACCCTCTCCATAATAATGATCGGTTATTTCTCCGACACCGTCCGCAATGTGCACAAAGTGCTCATTAAATAATTCTGCTATTTGTTTTTTGTCTGTAAATACAGTGTCATTCTCCTGGAGAATGATATCATTTGCTTGTTTAGAATTTTTTGAATGCAAGAAAGGCCGGTATGCCTCCCAAAACTCCCTTGGGTTTTCTGACTGCGTCGCCTTTTTACAAAAAAAGCCCTTAATTGCATTTCGTCTTAAAGACGTGCACTTATTTCTTTGTGCTTTGTACAACTGATAATTACTGTCAGTTCTGTCTTCCGTAAACTTTCTCCAAAGCCTGTTTCTATAGCGTATCACTTTTCGCCATTCTTCTGTCATGTAAGGGACCTGATTGCCACGCACATGAAATTGCTTTAATGGGGCGTGATCATCAATCACCTCTGTGAATAGAGTCTCAAACACAAACAGCTTGTCATCTACATCTTCAAAGACATCCATAACATTAAAAGGAACAGTATGCAAATCAGCCAAAAATAAATCACGATCAAAATGTTTCAGGCTACAGAAACAGAGTTTTCTTGACCTCATTTTAAGCGCAGTTTTTTTCAAGAATGCATACACCAGTGAATGATCGCTTAGCTGAACATGGACAACTCCAGAAGTCAAGACCCTGGTTTTGTTGTTCGTTATGACCAGATCAAGCAAAGTAGTTGATGTTTTTGTTATTCTGGTCGGAGAGCTTATCAGATTGTGTAGATTATAAATGTCAAGCAAATCCAATAAAGATCGCCCATCCTTTGGTGGCTTATCCGGTGTGATCAGGTCCGCGTTAAAATCACCAAGCAAGAAATAGTTGCCAGGTAGAGAAGTAACTGCCTCTAGCAGAGATACTAGCTCATACGTCCACACGGTCTTGGGAACTTTGATGGATGTAGGAGGTCGATAAATACCCACAATAGTCTCCCAAGTCTTGCCGATCATAGCTTTAAACACTAAAGATTCAGTCTTGTATCCCGCTCGTTCACTAAGTGCTAGATTTGGGAGGTCTTTGACGACTTTAAAGCAAAAATCACTTCGTATGTAAACCATTAGACCACCGCCGCCTTTGGTCCTGTCCGCTCGGCACATTCTAAACCCAGAGATGTGAAATTGGGAGTCAGGGAATGTCGAATCGATCTTTGTTTCAGAGACCACCAAAATGTCAAATCGACCATCCAAAAGCCATGTTTTAATCTCATGGAACCTAAAACCAGCTATGGAGTTTGCGTTAATATGTCCAATCTTGACATTGGCACGATGTTGCTGCAACACGGTATCAAACTCGTTCCACGTCTCGTTTTGGATGTCCGAGTCAGAAGAGTCAGAATCAGAGTAAGAACGGTGCTGATAACACTCGGCGGTTAGCTTTGGCAAAGAACACAGCCCGCAAGTCCAGTTGGATGCTTGGTTATATGAATAGTGCTGAAAACTAGCTTTGGACATGTACAAACACTTTGCGTGCGACCAACCACTGCATTCAGCACACAAGATGGCGTCCTGATTCCTTCGTATTGTTTTGCTGCACTCTTGACAAAAAAATTTGGGAGCTTTAGGCTTTGGAGGCCCAGGATTGATAGCAACATCCCCGCAAAGCGGCAACCGACTCACATGAAACGTACTCGTGCCCTTCACGTCGTATGATACCCGTGTATGAAGGTAAAAACGTCCTCCCTGCTTTCGACGTTGCTGTCGAAACTGGATAGTTGATGGTACAACTCCAGGACCAGCCACAGATATCCAATAGTTATCCTTCACAAAACCTACACGATCATTCCAAGGATTGCTTTTCGAGTTATTAGAATACAGAATAGCCAAACAACCCCACCAAACGAGCAGTATGGACCAGCCACGAAAAACGTGACTGTACGCCATTTCATGCATAAATTTCCAACAAAACTGACAATTTCCAACAGACTCACGAGACTTCTGAGGCTAATTTTACTTGCCCACTGGGTGAACAATCGGATCTGGGTTTTTTCCTGCCCTAAAGACTGTAGATTTGATAAGCATGTTGAGATCAAGTGTGGTTAGTTCAATAACGATCTTTGTGGAAGGAGGGAAGTACATGTAGTCAACTTGAGGTAGAGCATTATTTTATTTAAGACCATAGTTTTACCAAATGTCACCTACACACTAGTGGTATATCCATGGAACCTCAATGCCAGAATTAACAACAGCGGAGGATTTTCTAGACAGATGCTACAAAAGGTGATACATCTCAGTTAGATTAAATGTGCTGTAAGAGTTTTATTAGAAAAACAACACCAGAAAGCTTTCAAGAAAATTTCTCAACTTAGTACCCACCGCTTCGCGTAAAAGGCATAAAAATCAGGAAGTAGTTTAAAGATACTCCGGAAGGTGAATTTCCAAGTGCGAAAACAGAAGAGCAAGATATTTTTCTCAAGAAAAGCTTAAAACTTGGATCCACTTGCATGGAGCTCGGATTATGTGATTTAAAAACAAAATGATTCAACTCTTCAAGGGCTTTCACTTTACCACGGCATCTTGCAGCTCAAAGGTCACTAAACAGTTCACTGGCATTAAAGCAAGGAATGAGTACTGAGCTCAAACTTAGTGGAAGAAGTTCTTCCTTTGGACAAACTGCTTGCCATTTTTGGAGATTCGTGTTTTTACTAAAGTGATATGTATTTTCAAGAACCTCTATTTCAGGTAAATTAAATAAATTGAAGCTTAACATTTGGTTTAATCGTTGTTACTTTTCTTGGACCAGGAATGAAACTTGTATTTTTCTTTTGACTGGACATAAAAATAACCATTATCTCTACTCGTTTTGGATGCAAAGAAGTAATTGAATTGTTTGTTTGTTTTGCTGTTTTGTTCACAAGCAATCTCGAACGAGTGTTTTTACTCCGCTTGGCTGACTGTTTTTCGATATCTGTGTCTCAACAGTATTAAGAAACTTTTGCCCTTATCTTATTAACACGTCATTGCAATGACTCCTCGTAAAAAAGGATTAAAGGCCCGGCTAAACAATCAAACATTTTCATCCAGCATAGTGTTTGTCAAACATAACGTTGGGTGGCTAAACACACAAACAATGTTTGACCAAACACCGGACAGAGAGTCCATAGAACGATTTTTTGCATATTATCGCTGAAATTTCGACGTTATTTGGTTCATTTAGTTGTATGCTTTGTTGGTTGGGTTGGCTAAATTATCAAACATTTGTTCGTAACGCGAAATGTTGGATGAAAATATATTCAGTGATCTAGATCAAACATGGAAAGCCATTTATAATTAAAAGCAATGTTGAGAGATGTGGCTAAACGGCCAAACATGCTTGTCCAACACGATGTTGGATGAAATGTTTGATCAGTTTTTGTTTGTTGAAATTTGTATTCGTACAAAGATACGCGTTGTGTATTGTTTTCTTCTAATGTTTTGATGATTTGAGGTTTTTGGACCACAGTCAATTCCCATTGACTACTCTAAAAATCAAATATTGGTGCAAGGAAAGCCATGCATAGATGTTTGGTACCAGTACAAAAAAATAATAATCGTGGAGCTCCGCTTTTAGGCTTGGCTAAATCTATATATTATTACTTAAATATTTACTATTCAATACCCAGTGCCATTGTTCTCTCTCTGCACTAAATCACTGATTGCAGTCTTAAAATAATTAATGCTAAAACAACTGTGTCAGGAAAACGGGGGCGGTCCTTTTTGTCAGCAGGGAAATTCTCAGCGGTAATATATACTAAACGTGCTAAAACAAACAGGCTGCAATGTTTTTAATATTGCAGCCTGTTTGTTTTATGACGCTTAGTATATAAATTAATTTTTATGGCTCTTTTAAAACGGCCTTGTTTTATGCCTAAAAACGGCAATCTTTAAATACTCTAATGACCCAGCGCCATTTCCTCTGACTGTTATCAGCAGCCCAACTTCTTCCAAATTCTTCCAACTTGATTGTCGTAATAGGCTTCCCACAAAGCGCTCGTCTGAAGCAAAATTAAACACCATACATTACTCACTACTAAAAATGCCACAACGCGACTCAATTCAATCATGTATTAAAAGCAAGAAAATTAAATGGGCTAATAAAACTTACCCTCGTTCTCCAAACCACCAGCTTTAGGTGAATCTTCGCCAGTATTTCGAGTTCGGTTTTGTTGTGTTCTAAAAATCGCCTCTTCATCCTCGTCTGATTTGAAGCCATTGTCGTACACTTCTTTCATGTCTGGTCACAACTGAACAAAAAAGTTACTCTGCACGTGCAAATACCATGTTATATCTCATTGTCTATTGTTTCTGCATGGAAAACAAAGTAGAACAAAGAGATCTATTCAAATTATCATTAGTAGCAATTGTTCAGCAAACCCGCTAGTTGGAAAACATCACATGCTCAAAAACAAACTACACAAAACACAAATCAACTATTAAAACAAAGGCATCTTTGGTAAAAACTATGATTAGTGCAAAATGGACTGCATTTATCACACTGCAAGTTGTTTTGCAGTAGTTCAGAGACCTGCTTGTTGAAAAATGTTGAAAAACAGCAACACATACACAAAACACAATCAGATGTTCAAACGCTACCACTTCTATTGAGATGCAAGGTGTCTCAGTCACCAATTCCCAGTTGAACTAATCAACGAGTGCTAATTATATTCTTTTGTGCGTTCAGGAACAAAGTGGGAGGGGCAACTGCAATCAGTGATTTAGTGCAGAGAGAGAACAATGACACGGGGTGTTGAATAGTAAATATGTTAGATAGTTACTTCGGCCGACAGAAATATGTGATATATTGCTGCTGGCCTCAGTAACTATCTAATACTTCTTTAATTCTTAGTATTACATTGGTGATACTTTTTAAAAATTTGTAACATAAGATATGTACCGTAGTTTTTATTGTATGAAGTGAATAAAGGCATTTAATAATAATTTATTACACTGTATGTCCCCTTCAAGTTTTGCATGTGGAGGTGAAGGAGACAAGGCCATTGGTTTCACATCACTGATGCAATCATCTGAACTGTGGCAGATGTTTTGAGCACACAGCCACTGTGATCTTACCAATTGAAGGGCTCAGTGGAAGAAGGGCATAAGTGACGATTTTGGTCATTTTGCTGACGTCCTCCAAATGAGCTGAAGTTTTGCATGTGGCCTTTGATACATTAGAAAAACATTGCCCTATATTCTTTTCGCTTTTTTTACGCTCAGTTTTCGAGAAAATGCGGACCAAAATACGCATTCTACGCGTCACTTAGCACAGTTTTTCCTGCTTGGATTACTGAAACTGGACATGAAATGATTGGCAGGGACTTATTGTTTGATAGTGTGACGTAGACTATACGTTTAGCGGTTAAAACATCGATTCACTGATACGAAACTTACGCGGTTGAGGTCAGCTCGATCGGTACTGAGTTCCATTTAATTGCATTACGCCCGAGTGTTTGCCTGCTCGCCTGGTGGTAAAAAAGACATCATGAAGTCTTGAATTACCTGCAAGCCACTAGCTTCTCTGAAAGAATCCAAAGAAGTTTTCTCTGTGCTTTCCAAATCATGAAATCCCTCTGTTTTGGAGTACAGATTACGGGGCCAGGCGATAAAAAGTCTGAAAGCAACTCTCGTCTTAAAAGCGGCCCTCCATTGCTAGTCTCGGACTGTCTGTCAAAGGTTACCGTGCTAAAAGTTCGGAAAACGAGAGGTGTTTTTGGACTTTAGGCTGAAAATCTCCGATGTTTGATGAGAGTTGCCCGCGCTTGGAGGCCATAGTTTTCTCCCACAATTCATTGCGGCCACAGAGGGCGCTGTCACAGTGAAAAGTTCCCGCGGGTGACGTAACGGGATTAAATCCGCTCAGACTACGCGTACTATAGATTATTTTCACTTCGGAAACATTACGGAGAAATCATTGAAGACAGGGAAACCGGCAAGATGAAAAGTCCATCCGTTTACGACGAGTATCCTGAATTTAATGCAAGGAAAAGTTGACGCGTGTGGCAAATACCAAAAGCGAAAATGCATTCGTTATCGTGTGGTGTTTTGTAAACCGGTTAAAACATGCTGGCGAATATCAACACATAAATCACTTTGCCGCGATGACCTCAGTTATTTCGCCTCCGTGGAGGCTTGTAAACATCACCAAAGAGCATTTTCATTCGAGCTAAACGTCAGCAAGAAGTATTTTCACGCGAGACAAACAGACGCATGGCAGGACATTAACGATTCAATTTCAGAACATGCAAATAACGCCGTTAAGTCTAACTTAATTAACGTTAGTGCTAACCCCTTGAATGCTGTTTTCAAGTCAGACAAACTCTTTGCGCGCTGACTTAAGGTTAACCAAGGCTTCTGTGTGCTGTTTTAAGTCAACCAAGAATGTTGTGGACTGTTTCTGAGCCAAGCAAGCTTGTTGAGCGCTACGATTAAGCAAAACACAGGTAGTAACACCTGTAGTAAGTGCTGCATTCAAGAAAACAGGTAGACCCAGCATATTTCCAAGTCAGCTGGGCACCTTGTGTGCTGTTTATGAGTCAAAAAGTCATATAGCACATTATGTCTTATTGAGCAGAGACGTTCCGCTTTGTCTTAAGCCAATTATGAGCATTTGGCGCTTAGTTTTCATAAGAAGGGCTTGGTGGAAGACTGTGCTAAGTGACGCGTAGAATGCGTATTTTGGTGCGCGTTTTCTTGAAAACTGAACGTAAAAAAGCGAAACGAATATAGGGCAATGTTTTTCTAATGTATCAAAGGCCACATGCAAAACTTCAGCTCATTTGGAGGACGTCAGCAAAATGACCAAAATCGTCACTTATGCCCTTCTTCCACTGAGCCCTTCAATTATCAAGACCCTGGTTGAGCTGTAGTTCTCCTTAGTCTTCCCCTCAGCAGCCTGAGCTTCAGTTCCTTTATTTAGCCAATTAACAACAGAAACAATTGAAGGACTTGGTGGGAAATTATGCTAGGTGGATTTTTAGAAGTTCTTTTTTTATTTTGCTCCAGAATTGCTGTTTGCATACAGGCTTGCTTTTATGTGGTAAACATTGCCCTGTATACTTTTTTGCTGCTTTGTGCTTAGTCTTCCAGAAAACACAGGCCAAAAAACATGTTCACCTAAAAATCCACTTAGCATAGTTTTCCACCAAGCCCTTCAATTAAATGTAATAATAGTAAGCTGGCAAGGGAGCCCAGAAGAAACCAAGAGGCTCATAAAACCTGGGCTCCCTAGTCACAAAAGAAATATTAAGGAGGATAAATTACGTGGAGTGATACAGAAATAAAATACTAAGTTAAGACTAAAATTACTGATACAGAAACAAAATGATATTATTTAAAGAAATCGTTAAAAAGATAGAAGATATTTTTAAAGATTAGATTGGATGGAGAATAACGAGGGAGCATTGCAGATATCACTGTTCATATTATTTAAAAAAAAAAACAGGACCTTGATGCAGCATAGATAGTGGAAAACTTCCTTATGAACCAATCTGAGCTTCCGCTGTACATGTGTTATAGCCGTGTACCTGTCTGGGCTGTCATTAGAAGCCGGCAACTGGCTTTTATAGCTGGCTACTATTAATAGTAAAATCAGCCGGCTACTCTCAGCCTGAAAATGAGTAAAACATAACAGCTATAGGAAGAAATGCTTGATTTTTGACCAGCTACTTTCTCTGAGAAAACATCTTCTGAAAACCTTAATGACAGTCCTGCCTGTATTGGTAAATTTGCTGGGCTGATTTTGGAAGATAGCTTATATTGAGAATTCGACAATATTATTATGATCTTTTTTATTTTTAATGTAAATTTAAAAAAATTTCTGTACTCAGAGCGCAATTAAAAGACTTAAAAGTGGGAGATTTAATTGCGCTCTGAGTACAGGAAAATGTTTTTTTTATATTTTTTAAAATCATGATTCCAGAGCAGGAAAACAATATTTTTGATGCAATATTATTATCATTTTTGTCCAGGATGTGAAGACATCATTCTTGAAGAGCTGTCCCCCTCCACGCTCCTTCCCACCTTGGAATGGAGCTCCCTTCCTCACGGCTCGGACTGGGTTTACAGACAGGCCATGCAGTTCCTACAGGATGAGTTTGTCAACATTGTACAGTCTGATGTCTTCCCATTTATGCCAAGAAAGTATTTGATTCAGGCATTGAAATCAGACTTTCTGCAGGTATCACTGATAAGCAATTCATAATCCCTGATTAATAAATTTTTGAGGCATACATTTACTGTTAGTGCTCTAGTTGTGGACATGCAGTTCTTGATTCTAGCTTTGTTTTTTCACATAATTTTTTTTGTCACTAAGCGAGTGACAACCACAAACCTTGTGAAATAGTTTCCGTCAATTCACTTAATACAAAGCAAGTCAGAGAACTTGGCACTTTAAACAATGAAGTCCTCATTACATTTTAAAAGCCAGCTACCAAACCAGGGCAATTTTAAAAAAGCAAGTTGGCAAAAAATTCTAGCCTATCAAATATCACGTGACGTGCAGTCAAACTAATGATAAGCATGCCCTAACAAGTCCCGGTGCTTTTTGTTGAGTGTGCTGTGGTGAATCCATTCATTAAAGTATGTAACTCATTAAAGCCACTTAACCAAGTTGGTAAGTACAGTGTAAATAACTTCAGGGAAAATCAAGTTAGAAAAACTTTGTTGTGAAAACACAGACTCTGACTTTCTATTTGAAACCACCAAGAGGATGCAACTTTGTTCAAACAAGCAGGGTTCAACAGAAGCATCCTCTTCCTATGCATGTATATACTGTAGAATTCTGAAAGTAACAGCCCCCATTAGTTTCGGATTTAGCGGGCCTAAATGGTAGCTACTTTTGGGCAGCCATTACTTTCGGATGGTTTAAAAATGTTTTAAAATAAATTCAGCAGTTGTTTCACGCAATGAGGACACATAACATGATATTAAAGGTCTGGTTATGTATGCCATCAACTACCCATGGGAACAAAGCAAAATGTAGAAAAAAGGCCCCCAGTGTTCGTAGTGATAGCGAAAGTAGAGTTTATATTGTACCACAACTAGCCTTTGGTGAGGCCAGAATGAGAAATACTTTTTGCACTCCAGTTACATTGTATTAAAGTTGATCCAAATTGAAATTTTATTTAAAAAGTTCCCATCTGATTTGTATGTGGTTGGTAGTATTTTATTTAATGTCCTCTCTTAGTAGGCCCTACAAGGCCAGCTAAAAGACTAGACACTTGAACAGTAATGATGATCAATGGACCTAGCCCATTGGTGATTTTCACTATCACAAATAAGAAAAATACATTTGTTTTTGCATTCCAGGTTTACTTTTTGTGTTCAAAAGGATTAATCTAGACATTTAACATTAACTTTTGGGGAACCATCACTTTTGGAGGAGCCGTTACTTTAGGAATTCTATGGTATAAATTATTGTGATTCAATTTTATCCCTGGTTTAATTTTGTTCTCCCTTTGTTTTAAACTATTTATCATACCATACCATATATTACCATAGGGAGAAAAAAAAACAAGGATAAAATTGAACCACAACATATACAGGCTGTACATGTACCTTTTATCTGTTTAGAAAGCTGTAACCAAATTTGCAACCCAGATTTACTGTACAGCTAAGGAATCTGACCAAACTAAACTGTATTACTTCACAATGATAAAATATTTGCCTTAAAATGACCAGGGTACACAGGAAATACCATTTAAAGTATTTTTGCATGAGATAATAATTTGTTGGATGCCTGTGCTGAAAGGTTTTTAAAATTTAATGGTAACTGTGTGTAATGGGAACCAGCTATGTACTATTCCCAAATAACCAATACTGTGATGTGACAGAAGCAAAATTGCAAAACCAAACTTCACAAAGAATATCAGATGCTTCAAAGTCTAAGTTTCACACTTTTGCTACTGCAGAAGCCAATAACTCTCAACGAGTCTTGAAACTGAGACATCTGCTTCAGTCTGTCACATCACAGCTAGGAGGTTTTCCTTTATCACTAAGTTATAAAACCATTTACTTTAGTGCACTTTTCAATCAGAAAACTCGGACACAAACATTTATTTTCCCAGTCCTAGCTTTAGCAGCCTAAATATCACCGTCGGTAGCCACCTTTCCTAGTACCCGGTTAACTTTCTTAACTTCTTTTAGTTTCCGCCTATTTACATTGCACAGTGTTGGTAACTTTTCATTGCTAACTTGCATGCTGATTGGCTAATTAGAAAATCATTTTAGCTGTCAAAAGTGGTCGGAATGATCAACCTCTACTTCCTTGTGTACTATTGCCCAATACACTACAGAGGCCTTCCCAGGAGTAGAAGCAACAATCTTCTGCCAAAACACTGATAACCGACAGAAATTTGCAGAAAATGCACAACATTTTGTAACAGCAACAATTCACTTTCCATTCCTCTTTGTGACAGCATTACATGTATATGTCCCCAACCAAACAAGCGAGAGACAGAGTCGTAAACAAGCAACAAAGTGACACCAGACCACCCATGGGAAGGCCTCACTACATGTAACTGTTATACCAGCATACCACCCCACCCCACCCCACCCCCACCCCACCCCACCCCACCACCAAGATTGATGATGACTGCTGTGTTTAAATCAAGGTGAAGCACATTTTTAAATGTAAGAGTGAAGCTATTGTCTTGGTCATTTTCTAGTTGGCCTGGATTACAAAATAAACTCACTGAGGGTGCGTGCTGCTGCTGCTGCTGCTAACTAAGTTCTTAAAAATGCATTATACATCCCTTGGAAGTCTCAATACCTTTTACAATCGTTAACACAAAACCCTAGTTAAAAACCCTAATCTGAGAATGCTCTTTTCAAAGAAAAGTACATTTTCTTTGTCTTTTGTTTCAGGCCTGTGAACATGATGTGTTGCTATCTGTCATCAGATGGGGTGAAGCCCAGGTTTTGCGTAGCATGAGTGAACAAGGTACATGTACATTATTAATTTTTATGACTATAATCTGTCTTCTGCCTTAAAAGTTATAAGTTAGGGTTTTTCTAAATTTTGACCTTTTAAAGCATAATCATTCAAATGAGGTCTGTTGAACAGTGCTTTACTTTGACAGTGCTCATTATTCTATAGGTGGTTCTAACTGTTTAATCTTGGGATAAAACCCTGAAGTTTGATAGCTACTGAGCAGTACTTTCTTGTGATGCTGTTTATTCTGCAGTACAACATGATTCTTAGTTTTGAGTCTCTGGATGAAATCCTAAAGTTTGCACATTTAATTGAAAGCTACTGAGCAGTACATTGTTGTGATGTTTATTGTGGTACAAGGTGGTGCTAACGTTTGAGTCAGTAAATGAATCTCAAAGTGTAACTATTCAAATGAAAGCTACCGAGAAGTACTTGTCTATGGTGCTGTTTATTATGCTTTGCAGAGTGGTTCTAACTTTTGAATCTGCGGATGAAATCTTAAAGTGTGACCATTTACATGTAAATGAAAGCTACTGAGCAGTACTTTCCTGTGGTGCTTTTTATTATGCAGTACAAAGTTGTTCTATAGTAACTTTTAGGTCAGTGTGGACAAAAATCCTAAACTTTGATCATTCAAATGAAGGCTACTGAGTAGTATTTTCCAGTGGTGCTGTATATTATGCTGTACAAGGTGGCTCTAACTTTTGAGTCAGGGGATAAAAATCTAAACTTTTCAAGATCATTCGAATGAAAGCTACATATACTGAGGTGTAGTCCATTCCGGTAGTGGCGGTTGTCCATCAGTTAGATTGTGCAAAGGAAACGGGATGCGCTCATAAGAACAAAAAGCAACCGCCCTTTGATCGTTTCAGATCCATTCCAGGAAAACAAGAAGAGCGCGAAGCGCCGGGAAGTCAACAACAAGCAACTTAAGAGGGTCCTGGCGGGTGTTATCGAGCACGTGCGAATTGGTCATGTGCTACCTCCTCACAGTGAAGTCTTAGAGAGCGTGTTTCGCCGTGGTCTTGTTGATCGAGGGATGCCGCTTGATATTGGAGAAGGCAGTTTTTATCCCAATCTGCCCTGGATGAGGAGGAGAGAGGAGAGGGATTTTGTCAGGCCGCGACTTTTCTTGCCGTACTTTGAGGAGGCAAAGGTGAGCTTAGCTAGGGCTGGCATAGGGGTACTGCGCACATGAGGTTTATTACAAAGTGCGGTGTTGCTCGACTTCCAAAAAAATCTACTAGCGAATGAAATTTGCCCAAGTGCTCGAAACATAGCTCTCAAAAGTTGACCAACGTAGGCCACATTCGTGTTGCCCCAGCGGAAAGTGTTACATTCATGTACATGTACAACAACTCTCTCGAACGTGGTCATTTGCTGAAGTTTGTTGGCCACTGGTACAAGCTTAGGTCAGGTTTTAAGTCTTTTACTGGAATATTTAACCGTTCTGCAATGTAACTGACGGTATGTTTAGGCATTTCTATTGGTCCAAAGTTATCAGCATTCTATGGATATGTCCATCATCATTTGAAGGTTTAAAGGGAAGGGAAGTTCCAGCACGCGGCAAATAGCCTGACTTCTGGCTGTATATTTATTGTGGTCTCATTCGCTCAGAAGCCCTTCAAGCTAATCCAGCCAGGCCGACCACATGCTGGTAGAGATAGACCACCACACCGGAGACTACGTCCCCTACTGTTTTCGAACATTGTGTGGGGTCTTCATCACCATCACCGTCATCATCGTCGTTGTTGTCGTCGTCATCATTATCATCCTAAACCTCATTTGCATCACCATCGTGTAGGGGTCAGTTTAGGTTCTTTTACGTTTCCTTCCAGTTTTACGTGTGGCGGTGGAGGAGACGAGGACTATGGCTTAACGTTCACCGCCCAATGACGCGACAGTTGGAACTGAAGCAGATGACGAGCAAACAGCCAGCTGCCAGTCCTTCAAACACTTTGGTTTGTGGCCGGGTCTGGATGTGAGCCCGCGAACCTCTACTCATTAGTCCGGTGCCATTACTAACTGAACATTAGATCTATTTGTTACCAATTAACCCCTATAATCCTTATTCTGTATTTTGCAGGCCATTCTTAAAGAACGCAGACAGGCTGAGAAGGAGCTGATTAGGCACCGGACGTCACGTGTCAGTCATAACATGCCTGACACACTCTACATGATAGAACCCCAGAAACGCAGAAGCACAGCACCAGCTCTCTTTCTTTCAGCTGTAAGCCCAGGAAGACTGGAACGAGAGGAGCGGCCTCCCGCGTCCCAGACTTCCAAGAGAGAAGAAAACGAGTTAGATCGATATGTGAGAAGCCGGCGAGCATCCGAGATGTCTTCAGGTATACATCTTATTCCAAAATGACGGCCAATTTATTATTCTTTTGTTTGCATGTTAATTAACCCTATTTGCCTCATTTTCACTTCAAAATTCTTTTGTATTTTGTACATGTTGACGAGGCAAAGAGGGCTAATTAACATGCAAACAAAAG
>JAEMWC010000120.1:1152500-1282500 GCA_016490735.1 Pachyseris speciosa | reverse complement strand
AAGGCTACATGCGTTTGGAGCCGAGGTAAACTAGTCAGCTGAGAGGCCAGGCTGCTGAGCAGGCGTATTTTCGTGGGGTTAGCACTCGTTCACAACGTTCGAAAGGACCTTTACTTAGATACAGTAAAACTTACTTTAAACTGAGGGTAGTAAGAGAAGGAAAATGGGCCTCGAACCCGGGTCGTTTGCTTATCATCTCCTAGCCATGTCCATTACACCAACCCGGGAAAGATGCCAGAGGAAGGAAATTTTAACATATTTATATAGAGTTGCCCATCACAATAATGAAAGCTAACCATTTCCAATTCAGCGCTTTGGCCTAATCAGTGTAGATCAGTGCTAAACCCTAGAAAGCTTCTCCTTTTCTTGCGGGATCTCTATTTTCTCAGTTTTCTGCCTACGAAATGGGGTTCTGCTGTCGCATGACGCGACTACTCTTATGATATGGTGTACTATATTGTGTAAACGTCATATGGTGTCCACCGTCCTTCTGAGCATTGTGAACTAGTCCTAACCATTTTGGGGCGAGCGAGGGCTGAGAAAATATTTTAATTTATGAAAGACTCTTGAAATGTTCTTCACGTTTTACTAACTGCAAAGTTAACACCCTAAAAGACTGCTAAGGGGAAAGAATAATATTACACCTCAATTATCCGGACTTCTCGATTCTTCTGGTCCCAAATGTTTTCTTGAATAGAAACAACGCATGATGTCGCACTGAATGCCGATTTTCTATTCAGTTTTATTTTGTCTTATTAATATTCATATTTCGATTATCCGGACTATTTATTCCAGTCCCGGGAAGTCGGGTTCGACTGTATCACACCATGACCAGTACACTAGAGAGGTGGTGTTAAAACTTCGTGACCAAAAATGTTTGCTGTAGGCAGACTGGCAAATTTCTTTGAAATTTTGAGCAATGAAATTCAGTACTTTAAATATCCTTAGAAAGTCCTTGAATTTTGCTGGGCTAATCATGTTAATAACGAATTAAGATTAAGATTCAACTAAATAGTGTTGCGTATAGTATGTTTTCTTGTAGCTGAACAAGGAGTCTTTTTTCTGTCCGTAGGTGAGCGAATTTGTGCCCAACCCAGTACCGGACGTAGCACTACCTTCCTCTCCCACCTCCAGTGTGTCGTCCTCAGGGGTACCCCCTGAGTATTTTCAAATGGACCAATCATTAGAAGTTTTAGATGACGACAATTCCAGTGGAAGCTGACAACGCGCAGTTGTTTTGGTCACTTGTCGGAGTCCATTTTTGGGATGGTAAATTCCCGAAGACCTACCGATGGTTGCCGACTCTTGCCGAGCGATCAGGAAACACCACAAGTACCCGAGGGTTGGTTACTGATCGTTATTGTCCATTATCATCCAATCAGGAAATCTGAAGGCTCCCAACTGTTATCACCAATTCAGAAAACAGTGTGGTCATCCCAAGATTTCAAGCTGCCATCATCTAGTAGTGGGTCGGCGAAGATTTCCAGCTACCACTGGAAGGTTTCCAACTCTGGGCCCAGTTGCTCGAAGAATGGTTAGCGCTAACCATGACAACCGATCGGTTTCAATACATCTTAACCAATGGTTAGCGCTAACCATGCTTCGAGCAACCCAGCCCTGGACAACGAACAAGTACCCGAAGTCTTCCGACTCATTTGGTCCAATCAAGAACCAGTCCGAATACTCGAAGAGATTCCGTCGATGTTACGTTGATTGTTTTCGCCCTGCGAGGCACCGCTGTTGGGAACAATTCAGGGAATCAAACGGGGAATGAAAATGAATTAATTCATGAATTTACGTCTCAAGGGAAACAAACATTTTGATCAGTGGACATTTTTACCTTAGCAGTGAACGTAAATAATACACGAGTTAATAAAATATTCGAGAAGACAGCAAAGTCGTACGGGCAAGTCGTGCTAGAAGTTGTCTTTATTTTCGTTTTGTCTTGCCAGTATGACGTCATACTAATAGGAGACCTCCATCGAAGTGGTGTTGTGTTGTTGCTACGAAAGGAAGTCAGTTTGGGAGTGTTATTGAAAATACTATTTTTGTTACCTGTCAATTTTTACCTTTTTTTTATCAAGATTTTATGCTTCTAAAAATATCGGCATAAAACTGTAGTTCAAGGCTCAGCAAACGTTTCATCTATATATGTATTGTTTTTCACATCGTAGGATAATTAGTGACTAAATAAGTTGACAGTAAATAGATTCTAGGGCCAGATGTTTGTGCGGATCTTGTTTCTCTCTCTTAGTCAACCTCGTTCCCAGGATCTATGCTCTTCCCGCCCACTGGAGAGACCCTGGGAACGAGGCTGTAATAATAATAATAATAATGATAAATAATAATAATAATAATAAGACTTAATTTATCCAGGGTAGCACGTAATAGCTACAGGCTAATAAACTTGTGGCCCTGATTTAAACAACTAATTACAAGTTAAAAATAGAACATCACTTAAAATTATGAATGAATAAAAACATGCGATTTAAAAAATCGAAACATGATCATATAAGACTTGATTACTAACTATGAAAATGATGTAAAAATTGCTGGTCCCTAAAAATCTTACTCCACATGTTGTGCTTAAAACAGGCTACAGAATCCACTTTCCTAGTAGATAAGGGTACATTATTCCAGAGTCTTGAAGCGGATACTGCAAATGTGCGTCCACCTTCGGTTTCTCTTTTATATTTTGGGCAAATAGCGTTGAAATTAGCGTATCATGTATTCCGTGAATGACGTTTGTGATTAATTACTAGGTGATCATCCAGGTAGCTTGGTAGAGACCCATGTATACGTTTGTACAAAATGGAGCATTTGTCTATGTTACATTGTTCATAAAAAGGAATCCAGTGTAGCTTATTAAATAGTGCTACCGATGATGCTTGGCGGTCTGCGTACAAGATAACTCGCGCTGCGCGCTTTTGCAACTTTAAAACTCTATTTAATAACTCCTTGTCGCACGATGACCAGATAACATTCACATAACTCAATACCGGGTGAATTATAGCATTATAGTATAGTAGGCGTTGAGATAACGGCAAAATACTCTAATCTTACGTAATACAGCTATCCGCGAAGAAAGCCTCTTACAAATCATTTCGACATGCAAATTAAAAGAAAGCTGTCTCTAAGTTATTTCCTAAAGCACAGTTTACTTTTATGATAATACGTGCAGAGGTTTGTTTTCGAAGTCAGTGAATGTACGTGAACAAATTTATCTTTCAAGAAATGTACATTCACAACTAGTTGTGCTGTATTCTCGGCCAAGTCAAAAATACAAACACGATACAGCTATACAACATGCCAAAACTTATAATAAAAGATAAGTTATTCAACTTTACATTTTTCTGTACCAATAATTATTCCAAACATTGTGGCATATTCATCCTTGCTTCGCGAGGTTTAGAGCAGTTCGTGGAGATAGATAAAAATTAATTCGCGAGGGCGCGTTTTATACCAGAGAATAGATTGTAGCGTCCTTGGCTATGATCTTCTCGTATTGCACAATCGCGAGTGGAACAATTATTTTATTAAACGACAGCCCAGAAATATTAATAGTCTTTGCGGCTTTCATTTTGCATGAAGACCAAACGGCGATTGAATCAATGGCGACTGTTTGTCGGGCATGGTATAGTGGCCGATATCCAGGACACAGTCGCTAAGCTTAGTCAATCAAAATGACTGATAATGCAGGTTTTAAAAATAGATGTTACAGCAATTATCAACCTGCATTGTATTGACCCCTTCAGCCTCTTTTTGCATGTATATACATGTTTGATCCCGCGGAAGGCTCAACGTGAGATGCGGATATTTGGCGCTTTCGTTTTTCTTGTAGTTATCACACGGACACAGTTAACGGACAAATTTAGGTTTTTCTTTAATTAAGTGAGCATTTAAGCGATTAATATAAGTCATCAATTTGCAACTAATTTCTTTTTGCATTGCTTTTCGTCTACAAGATAAAGTTACTTCGATATCATCATGTCTTGTTGATATGCTGAATGTCGACCGGCCAAAGCGTCTCTTTTTACCCCCTTAGTTTTGTTCTTTGTCCAAGTGCAATAAAAGCGTTTGGTGCTATATACTTGACACTCTTTTGCTCTATATTGGCGGCACTTTTGCGCTTATTTGTATCTGGTCAACTGGATAGAAGAGGCAATGGGGTGTTTTGATCCCTGACAATCACACTGGTGACTTTTCAAGACATTTTTCGCATCGGGCGTCCCCCGGCGCTTGTGTTAGACAACACTGAAGACAGCTCCGTTGGAATAAACCCATTTTTCTAGGGGTGGGGATTGGATAAATGCCAAAAAATTCTCGACTCTTGCAAAAAAAAAAATCTCGCACAACGTGAAAGCTAGCTTATCATAACCTTTACGACATCCATGGCTTGACAACTGCGGCAGGCAGTCCTTCAAACTTTTTAGGAGGCAAATTTTCGAGACACTATACAGTTTCACTTCGAAACCACATTGCTCGGGTGTCGATTTCGCTGGATCAATGCAAGTCATATTGGACGAGACCTGTGATAGCAGTGTTAAAATTTGCATATAGGATCGAAAAATATTTTTTTTGAGTTATATTAAGAAATATAATGTTAAATCATGGGGTATAAACGACATTTTAATGTGGTCAAAAATTTGAGTTTTGAATCGCCGCGAACGTGCCTAGCGCAATACACGTTGGTTGCGTATTATGTCACATAAAACGCAGCAAACATCACAGTGACAATTTTTGATGTTCCGTTTATTTTACTGTTTCAACATTTGATATTATGACAAATAAAATCGACTTCTGTCTCCAGAAGATTCTTTCTCGAAATAACGTTTTCTCGATTTTATCAACATTTCACCTTGGTTTGCTCCTTGGTTTACCTCACCTTGGTTTACTGTTTCCCTAGTAATATATAGATTGTTGGTAAACATCCTTGCAGTGTCTTTCTGTCTGGTTATTGCTTTTTAACCTTGGAAATAAAAACTAGACGTGTTCTTGAACATTTTTGCATGAATAGAAATATATTTAAAATACAGTTAACTAAATATTCTCCAAACGACCAATACTTCTTTCATTAGTCGTGGGAAACCCATCTAGAAGTCCAGTTGGCTGTTCCCAACTCTGCCTAAAGGCTTAGGCTATGTCTACACTATACCGGATAGCTCTTGTGCCGGCACGAAAACCATATCGGATAGGGCCTTTGTTCACATTCAGAACGATGATTTCGGCACGATTTTTGCATCGGAGCGATGCTGGGCCGCTGCGGTCTTGAAAGCGAATCGTCACATATCGGATAGGTTCTCGTGACACTTTCTGGAGTAGTGTGAACATAGAATCGAACCGAAACGGAAATCAACAACGAGGAGCAAAAATTGGATTCTAGTGGAAAGATAGCGGCGGTTTTGGGCCACTGTCGTTCACACCAGGCCGTAGTATTTTTCACAACGGCATAAAATGCTATCTGGCATAGTGTAGACATAGCCTTAGAGAACTGCAGTTCCAATTTCCAAGGGCTTAGGAGAAAGATGAAATTCATAAATAAAAGTGCTTTTAAGATAGGAAATAGAATGAATGAATTCGAAAGCGCTGCATTATGCACTGCCAAATAATATGGCTTCATTAATTATTCCAGGTCTTGGTTTGACTGTCTAAATTCGGTAAATTGGCACCTGTATTCTTCATTATGAAGATAAGAAATTTAACTCTTGGGCTGATCGGAAGCCCGACGAAACAAAACATTTGATCTTTATCTCATTTTCACCCTGATAAATTTGAAATCCTGCGAAGCTCCGTTCGACTTCCTCCCGCGTCCCTTTCTAAGTGAAAAGCTATTGATCTGTTTTCTCTAATGGTACTGTTTATTTCTATGGGCACTCGTTTTGAGTTTAGCTGAAAAATTACAAAATTACAAAATTAGACTTAAAATTAGACTGGCTAAGCTACCATTACCGAGTCATGAAAGAGCTGTAAATTCCCATTTATATTAATTCTGCTCGGCTTTGTTATGCTGTGCAAGGTAGCTCCAGATGAAATCATTTAGAGCGACCATTGAAAGAAAAAGTTTTCTGCAGTAATTCGGTTTGGTGCCAGTAGGGGGAAATTTTTTAACGATTTTCCCGAATTTTCATGCTGTTTATAGACAAACTGACGGCGGGGCCGGATAGAACAAATCGAGCCAGCTGGATTTTCATAACCCAACGAAGCAATTGTTTAATGGGTGTTTAGTCTAAGTCCTGCTTCTTGCGTGAATAGAAACTTGTAGCTTTCAAAAACTGTAATTAAATGCGGAGTTGTAATTCTTTTCAAGAGGAGTGTGAAGAGAGGAGCACCATTAGCGACCTCGAAATTAATATTGAAAACGTTTGGTCGGCAGGTGAGCAAATATCTAAATTTGAAGACAATTTTATCAGAAAATCGATTTTTTTGCCATAACGGACTAGCACACTCCCCGGTATAAAAACAACTTCGAGTTAGCAACTTGCACTTTGTGTGAAAAAGAAAAATCTAAAAAATAATAATAATAAAATGCGCATTTGTAAACAAGACCAAACGAAGTGTAGTAAAGACTCTCCTTTCGTCCTAGTCAAAGAGGTTTAACTTTTTTTTTCTGCGAGTTAAGTCCAGTACTCTCCGATCTCTGTTTTATTCAGGCTAGTGCTGAACGAGCTGGCGCTTAACGTTTGAGTCCCCGCTATTTTACCATTCAAATGAGAGGATTTCAGCTGTAAGTTAATATAGTGCTGTGTATCCATCATGCATGTGAGAAGTGCTTTTATTTTTTGGGTCTGTGGGGTGAAGAAAATACAGAGTGACTGTTGAGATGAATGAAAATTAATCTTCAATCTTCTCTTATGGTTTTAGTCAACTAGTATTAGCATTTTGTGCCAGGTTTTGGCATGCGCAGTGAATCTAAAATTCTGCTGAATAGTCCCTGTACATTCAGTTACGCTTTTGGTACTTGTTGTCTGAAACATCTGGTAGAAATCGCTCGCTTCTATCAAGAATGAGAGCTTATTTATCTGGATAGAACAAAGAGTAACAGCTAAATCGATCACGGCATCGAAGACATGGTGCGATGTCGGGCCCCTTCACACCTTTTTTCGGTTCCGTCCTCTGCATACCCCTCGCTCTGTGTTCTCCGCCTAGCCGCAAAGGGAGAGCTTTGATCTTCTTTAAGAATACTGTACCCATCTTTGATCTTCCCTGTTGGACCTGTTGCTTTTGGCTGGGCAGGTTTGTGGTTTTCCCGTACATCTGAGCCTTCCGAATCGCCGCTATCATCAAAAATGCAAGTGCTGTTACATAAGCGATAGCTCGACATTTCCGGTGACTCGCTTCCTGGGAATTGAAGCACGATTTCTCCGGAGTCTACAGTCTTTTGAAAACTCACCAAATGGACGGCTTCGTCCTTCGGTACTGCGTCAAGGTCCGTAAATGATCTCAAACGCCTTCCTATCAGCTGACGCATTGGTGTCATTCTGTTTGATTTCTCTTGTGGTTTCCTCTCCTTCTTTAACTCCTGTGCTTTCCTCTCTGATTTCTTCTTCTCCTCGCCTTTCGTGCCGTGGAACCCGCCCCGTCTCGACAGCACGCCTTGTTGTGCAGCTTCTGGCGGTCCGTTGGGCGCGGCGTTCACACCGACAGGACTCTTCTTACGTTGGAATACCTTGAAGCTCACGCTACACATTTCCTTGCAACCGGCTCGAAATTTTGCGTTAAAGAGCGCGTAAATAAACGGATTGCAAACGCTGTTACATAATCCAAGAGAATAGGTGATCAGTCGAGCATAATCCACATGACTCGAGCTGGATTTGATCGTCCATTCGATCGCTGAAATGTACAGCAACAGCGGAAGCCAGGTCAAAAGAAAGACAAATATAACTGTTAGAAACATCTTAAGGACCTTCTTTCGGCTGCGGATAAACGCTTCAACGGGGCGAGAATCCCCTAGCTGGCCGCTCTTTCGCCTCCAAACCGTCTTATAGATTTTGCCGTATAAAATAATCAGCGATGCCAGTGGAATGATATAACCAAATAGCCCCAGAAACATGACATATACAAGACCCGAAAGCGTTGTAGCGGGTATAGTCGCACAGTACGAAAGGCTTTTGTTCGTGTTTGGGTCCACTGCGGTTTGCTCTAACTTCGTGAGGTATAGGCTTGGAGAAACCACAACAAGCGCAAAAATCCACGCCGCGAGAATCAGTCTATTCGCCGTGCGATAAGTCATGATATTCAACGGATGTACGACGGCTTGATGCCGGTTCCAACCGATGGTGATAAGCAATGTCATAGAGGCCTCGGGAGATAAGTACTGGAAAAACCGCGCTATCTTGCACACCGCCACGCTTCCGCTGTCATTGTTCAGTGCCCTGTCGTTGAAATTGATAAATAAAAACAGTGGAATTGCAAGCACGCTTACAATCATATCGCTAATAGCGAGATGTAAAATGAACCGGTTCATGACCGATTTGAGTTTCTTCGCTCTCAGAATGACACCAATAACGAGTCCATTGCCAAGAAATCCCACAACTGCGGCAACGCTTAGGCACAAAATGATCCCGATCTTGAATCCCCGATCGTACTTTTCAAATCCTTCGGCGTGAGTTTGATGCAGAGTTTGATCAGAGCCATTATCGTTACTTGAGAGCGCCATCTCTTGGGATTTCGAATAAGGTGATACGATCTTCCCTGTCAAACCACTGTAGCTAAGGTTCTTTGTGTTTTGTTGTGTCGCACAAAACACGCGTTCACGACTGAATTCACTGAATCATACGCGACGCGTCGTCCGACCCCGGCATGAAGGTTTCAAGAGTGGCTGTTTTCGTATGACGTTTGTCGTAACACTCTCTCAAAGCGCTCAAATCACACTTTAGAAGTTTCACGTCTCTTCGAGTACGTCACGTTTCCCCTAATCGTGAGGATCCTAATCACTCTGACACGAGTCCCAGCTTACTGTTGATTCTACTCTTCGCCCCCGGCGACGAGGTGAATCTCATTGCTGTCAAACCGCAACCCTCTGTAAAATATCGAAGTATTACGAAATTATGCCAATATGACATTCGTGCGCCGAGCCTTGTTAAAATCTTCCCCACAAAGGACTCACTCAAGTGTCCCAATACGCATGAATGATTTCTCGTTCTGGTTTTAACAACGATTTTCTGCTGAGGGGGGCAGTGTTGATTACCTCGGCAGAGTACTAATATGGCATTATCAGGTTTTACCGGTGTGTCTTTTGTCAAACGAACCTCGATGAATGGAGAAAATGGCTTGCAAATTTCTTTAACGTGTAGCTCTAATCGCTGTAGTCCTGATTGGGTAAATCTGCGGCTAATGACGTTCCTTTGTAAAATATTTGCAACTCAAATAATTACGAAAGGCAGGACTTTTGATATTCGCGTCAACTGACTTTACTGATCGATTTGAAGCATAAGCCGGGCGAGCGATTCTTGAATACAGCGAGACATCCAGACCCATACTAAATTTAAAGAGGTCGACCTTACAATTTAATTTAAATAGGTCAATAGTCTAAAATTGAGCAAAATGACCACGAATGGGCAAAAGTGAAATTAATAGGCTTAAAAGATAAATATTCGCTCCATCGCGCAGGTGTAACAGCGTAAAATCAATTTTAACAGTAAATAGTCACTGACAGTTGGCACATCAGCGTTCACGTCACTTCCACGATAATCCGTTTTGAGATTGCAAGTAAAAAAATCACACTCTATCTGCATTTGTCTACGCGACAGCATTAACAATATTTGTTTGATAAATTGTGAAAGAGGCGTCATCGGTTAAAATGGAAAGTTCTTAATCCCATGGTCACGAATAGTAATTTATTCAACAAAACAGAGCATGAAATTAATGCGTTTCATTATCCCCTTTCTCGTAAAACAGTTGCTTCGTGCAGTTGACAGCTGGGTTTTAATTTATGAAGATAAAGGTTTTAATTTATGGTCCACTGATGAGAGTTGGAAATCTGATAGTTCCTGACTTGCATGGATTATAGGCGGCTGAAAGACAATATTGCGCGTCACGGATGTGAGGCCTTAACCGGACAAAATCTTTTGGTGCAGATGGGGAGTGGGGTAGCTTAGGTAGCTAATTGTTCGGAAAATTAAACGATAAAGCTTAAAAACAACTATTGTTACATGAAAGTTTATCATGTGCAGTTACGCCAGACGCGGCAGTGAAGCCTTTTTGTTTGCTTTCATAGGTTTCTGTTTTTCTGTTTTCTCGCCTTTGTTCTCAATCTTCTGCCTCTTCACCTCGTTGTCGTTAACTCTTTCCCCTTTTCGTTTCTCCTCAGTCTTTCTCCTCCTCCTGGCACGTAAGAGAGCTTAAGCAACGTCGACGGCAGCGGCAGGGAGGCAGCGGCAACGACAACGTCATTTCAAAATGTAACTTGTCGTTATTGTAACTCTTTTCGCATTTTTTCCAAGTTGTTTCACTTATAAAATGAGGGTGAACTATCCTGGAACTAAATTAGCAAAAACGGCATTGAAGTTGGGAAAAAGAAAGAAGAGTTCACCGTCATACGCTCGCGTTCTCCACAAAACCTAAACTTTGGTCATCTAGTTTCACGTTTTTTGCTGAAGACGGCAAAGGAAATGTACCAAAGTGTAAAACGCACGTGCAGAGTGATTGTTTCTGCTCATTCAGCCTATTGTTTTTTGTGGCGTTCTCGTTGCCGTCGCCGTCGTCGTTGGTCATGGGTTCGAATTCTGTACGATCAGATCGAAAGTTATTTTTGTTCTCAGTATATTAGCAATTACGGATTTTTAGAAAGAAAATCCGTCAGTTCCGCCGAAAACCATGCATGAAATCGGGGCCGCACAGTAGAATGAAGCAAACCGAGGCAACCTGAATCGGTAAAAATGTTGATTTTACGGTGCTTTTTTCTTTACTGTGTGACTTACGAATAAATAACCAGGATCTCTAGGTTCGCAGTTGCATAAGCATTTTCTTGAAGCTTCAGTAAAAGGCTATGCGTTGAAAGATAACAACTGATGAATATTAAAAAGGTGTTTTTCTTTCTTTTCCCTCGGTAAAAATTTTCGTCTGGCTACGGTCCAGGAAATGATCTGATTTGAAGACCTTCAAACTCCCTTGAAATCATGGCTAACGTAATCTGTAGACGCAAAACCGTTTTTGGAGAACAGAGACCGTCCTGATTTATTCGTCTTTATTCGCGTTATGCAAACTGCTGGTCAAAATGTATTCATCTTTCACTCCTCCAGCGCTCGGCAATGATGGGTCTGAATTGAATTAATAAACATGTTGTCCGGGACGATTTTCCTGTCTGTAATATCTATATATTTCTTTCTTATCTATATATATCTTTCTTTTTTTCACATTTCGGGATAGGGCAAGCCAGTCGTGGCAGACTGAAGAAATAATGTTTTTGAAATAACTGTTTTTTTGAAAAATCCTTATAAGCAAAGTTTTAGTAATACATAGACAAGTAAAAATCAACGTGGATAAAATTGAACGACGTTTCGGAGTCGTCATGACACCAATTTCAAGTTCGAGTGATAGAGAATAAGCATAAGACATATGCTCTTCTCTGGAAGAAGTAAATCGTTATTTTGCATACAACGAAAAGGACCTTCAGAATCCCGCACGACGCTAGTCTGGTGTACCATGTACGAAGTCCATTGTCCATTGTTGTCCATCAGTTAAATACATGCGCAGGGCAGTGCAAACATACATATTTTTGCAAACGTTCGCGGAGGAACATGATGGGCAACTTTCATTTCTTTCTCAATCTTAATTGTGGAAGCACATTCCACTGTAATTTATGGAAAGAGGTGGTGATTCTGGAACAGCCACTTTTTTGTCACAAAATGAACACAAGCTGCGTTTTCTAATTGTCACATAACAACCTTTTACTTGAGTTTTTAGTTATTAATATTGTGACATATTATCACCAGAAAAATGCCATGTAGCTTTTATATTCTCCCCAATTTGTTTGTGTTGTTTTGAAGAGGACCACAAAATATTAATTATGAAAAGAAAGGTGTTACTTTTACGTTGAACTGCTCGAAGAAAAGTGGAATAATTTAGACCATGCATGGGCTCCTGTTTAGACGTGCTTGTGTCTAACACGCAAAAGTTGCCAATCATTCTCTGTCATTTGAGAGTCATTGCATACTGAGCAATGAGTAAAAAATCCAGCTAACAAGCTTGTGATTTGCTTATATTGAGCTTCCAAGTAAAGTTGCAATAAAGAAAAAATCACCGTAAAACAAAGTTTCTACTCTGTTGTTGAGATAAAAAGCACAACCATCTCCCAGAAAAATAAGCCACAACTGGAAAATGCTGCTTAAACGGCTTTTCATTTGCCGGCGCAGTGTTACAGTAAAAAGCAAAGAACTTCACAAGAGCTTTTGCTTATGGTTATCCTCTCGCTTAATGACGACATAAAACAAACAGTTCGTGACTCTCATGTTGATCGACGAATGACGTCATCTCTATTTTTAATTTTTATTTTTTCACTTTCCGTGGTAAAGGAGTTGTGGGTGAAACGTGATATTTATAAATTTACACAACTGAGGTTCTCATGTCGAGGCATGCGACGAAAGTCACGAGCTCATGTTTTGCAAGTGACATGCGCAATTCAACAAGAATCTATAACTTTGGTTGACTGGCGTCGGTTCGACTCCACCAGCTCACGTATTTTTAATTAGCAGTTACTATTCTTCCTAATTTTCGCGAGTATTAATTTTTAAAAAATCACGAAATTTAATATTGGCCAAAAATAGACCACGCGAAAATTAAAATTACGAAATTTAAAACTATAGGAACAAATCAAATGAGAATCATCCATACCAGTTCGACTTGTAGAAGTAGGCACTTTTACTTATAAACGGAAGAATCCTAGAACACCAGCCGAGTCCCTAGGCGTAACCCAACTGTCAGCGGTGACGTCACCAAGACTCCCCCCACTCCTTCCCAGACTTCGCGCGGACAAGGGTGGAAAGAGTGAACGCCTAGGGACCAGGCTGCTAGAACACCATATCTGCGCAGAACAATTAAACTAAAACCAGTGTTGGACGATTCTTCTAAACACATCGAACAAAATTTCGGGGCCACTTATCAGATTCTTGAAAGAAGTCTTCCTATTCAGTAGACCATGGCTTGAATGACCGACCTTTATATCTACTGAGTGGGTCATTTCAAAATTTTATTATATCTCTCACTTAGTGTGCGCGCTGTGATTGGTCAGTTTTGCGGGCCGCATTCTACAGTACAGCCCGCTTGACTTCAACTAGTGTTCTTTCTCGCGCTCCGGATTAACCTCAGATTTAATAAATTTCTTGCTAACCTCGTTTTCTCGGTCCGTACTGTAAGTTACGGATCCTTGTTTTTTCCCATTAATTTATGGCCCGCGCGCTTCACGCTTGGGCCATAAATCCCGGCCCCTCGCTTCACGCCCGCTTTCCCCCGCCTGTAACGCAGGCTATCTCTTGGCCAGCACTGCAGACGTATTACCTGTTAATGCCACAAACAGAATGTGTTTCCCGAAATTTACCATGAGAAAAAAATATTCTTATCTTGAGAATACATGTTTCACTCTATCTCGGCAGTTATAAATTTGTGGTCCAAAAGGAGACGACTTACCGTTGATTCTATCTACCCGAGGACGCACGCGCCCAAAACATGTTTTCACGTGATGTCAAACGTCTGCGTTTCAGGTGTTAAACTTTGAAAGTTTTCCCGCCCAAATGTGAAGTTCCTTCGGTGTCTTGTGGCTCAATTCACTGCCAACGCGGTCAAGAAATCTGAGGAAAGTCAGCGAAAATCCCTTCAATGATATATATGGAGAGCCGAAAAAGCACTTGAACTGAATGGGATGCCTTTATGATAATTTCTTCCTTTCTTGTTGACTGAAAACATATCCCTGCGAGTAGTGAAACACTAGCTGAAACTTCACATTTGGGCGGGAAAACTTTAAAGTTTGACACCTGAAATGCAGACCTTTGACGTCAAGTGAAAACATGTTTTGGGCGCTTGCGTTCACGGGTAAATGCAATCGACGGTATAAACGTCAGTATAACTAGCAATGCAATTTCTAGTCTCGACTGAGCCTAAACCAAATTTAAAAATCGGTTGCTCTTGGTCCCCCACTTGCAGTCTTTGAAACAAGTTGGCTATGCGTTCTGTTTTTGTTCCAAGTCATATTCAAGGTTCTGTATTTTTTTTTCAGCCAAGTTAAGAACTGAGCCAAGGTCTAAATACCGCGTACCGATTAGTGGCGAAACATAAGTGTTTTATTACTTTTCCACATCCGACATTTAATTTGGCTGTAACACCCTCTGCCATATATTCTGGGTTCAAAATACACGGATCGATAGCCAAAGCACCTTTATATAATTTTTGCCACTCTTTAGCGTTTAGGACATATTGCTAGTCATGGGCTCCTGCTACTGAAGAGTGAAGACGGTTAGCTTTCAGTGCGCTCTGTGTTATTCATCGTTTCGCCGGGAATAAAATCAGGATCAGAAACGTTTTTGGGGAAGTAGCCGGTAGCATATTCTCAAATGATCACAGTTCAC
Organism: Pachyseris speciosa; assembly: GCA_016490735.1. Taxonomy (NCBI): domain Eukaryota; kingdom Metazoa; phylum Cnidaria; class Anthozoa; order Scleractinia; family Pachyseridae; genus Pachyseris; species Pachyseris speciosa. The sequence continues at coordinate 1,267,942 of JAEMWC010000120.1, read as the reverse complement.
TGATTTTCCGCCCATCGGACATTTTGTTACCCAGGGTGCCAGAGATTTACTTTCCTTTCGCCGGAGGAGTCGTTAAAGCCTGGTTTCCATATGATCTTAAAGGTCTGCGATCGGTCTGGGACACGATCGGCGCCATGATCGGCGATCGGTCCGCGACACGTTGCAGACATATGGAAACAAGTGTCCCCGGCGTCTGCGGCGGTCTGCGTTCGGTGATCGGGAAAATAGAACTAGGTTCTACTTTGCCGATCACCCCGACCGTGTGTCGCAGACCGCCGCAGACGCCGGGGACAGATGTTTCCATATGATCTTAACGACAACAAAAACAACAACAACAACAATCTTTATTATTTACACCTTTTCTTACAATTAGCATTACATTTTTTAAAGGAATTTAGATCTGTAAAAAAGAGGAAAAGAAAGGCTAAATTATTACAATTTAAAGGTGTCTAGGGGCTAAATAAACTTAAGTTTTCTAGTTAGCCCCTAGCTAAGGAAAGGTAATTAAACAAATTGTAGCAGCTACGACAACAACAACACAGAAACAACAACAGATACACACATTTAAAAACTAAGACAAAAAATAAGCACATATATAGGCAGTCGTTGTCATGATTTTACTTACTGGATTGAGTTTTAAGAAGAAAAAATTCTTTTAATTTACCAGGAAAGGTAAAAGTGTTAAGATTTTTCAAGCTAGTTGGAAGATCTTGCCAAAGGTCAACTACAATTGAAGATACAGATTGTTTTCCAATGGTCGCAGACCGATCGCCGATCATGGCGCCGATCGTGTTATTTTCCCCGCCCCCTCCCCCGTCCTCCATTTTTTGCTCTCGTCCCAATTTTCGCGCGGACAGAATGCGGAAAACTTCGTTCGAACGGGAACGATTGCTACGCAGGCTAGATATGTTGAGCAGTAGCTGCCATGTCGTGTCAGTTGTCAATGTTCGCGCTTTATAAAATAGCAACCATTTCCGTTGGTTATTTTTATAATACGTTTTACAATTTAGAAAGTTGACCTCTAGAGTTTCTCGCATTTTGTTATTGACACAATTTTTTGGTAATCGGACTTTGTGTCGTACAATTCAGGGGTAAAGGCGCGGTAATACGGGCAACAAATTGGTGCAACTTTCCACGCAACATTGTTGCGGTACGAATTGAAGAGCGATGCTGCCTGTTTTACCACCCGCGCGAGCAACTTGTCGGGCAACAATTTTCGTCGTTTCATGTTGCAGCAACATTACAGAAAGTAGAACAGCCTTCTACTTTGCGCAGCAAAATCGGGGAGTGTTGCGCGAGTGGTAAAATGGGCAACATCACTCTAACTCGCACCGCAACAATGTTGCGTGGAAAGTTGCACCAATTTGTTGCCCGTATTACCGCGCCTTAATCGTGCTCGTAATTTCAAACCAGCCTCGCGCTTCGCGCTCGGCCAATTTGAAATCACTCGCCCGATTACTCCCTGAATTGTACTCCACTCAGTCCTATTAAAATTACTTATTTTTGAAGAGTTCAATGACAAAATGGCAGATACGTTTTAAGGGAGAACAACAATTGCATATCAATTGCATTATCTACATCTGAATAAAAAGAGCGAGTTAATGATTAATCAAATTTTATAAAATGAACTTTAACCAGATTATCATATTGTGCAGCAAAACAAAAGACTTTCGTGTCACCTTGACAACAGTTCCTTTCACAAAGGCAAATTGGCGGCGAGACTGGAAGCACGAAAGGCAGCAAGTTATAAGTCATGCAACTCAGTGATGTGGTCGATACAGGAATCGTAGGAGCGTAATTATGAGCGTTTATATCATCACCTGGAAAATCAATGTAATCAGGGAGAGTCTCAGACATGCGAGGTAAGCAACTTTGGTTCTTTAAGAAACTCTCGGCGAGTGGAGGGTTATGATCGATCACAGAGCATTGGTATGAGATCGCTAATATTTCACTGTGCACTGTGGTTTTTGAGTGTTTTGTGAAATGAAATTAGATTCGGCGCTATTATCGTTGACAGAGTGGATAACGTGAAAAGCGGGTGGCCTAATTGAATAGATTGCTCGGAAACAAGTTTCGAATATAGGAATCGATTTGTCGAAGTCTTACGGTTTCACCAAAACCTTAATTTGTGCCGAGAACATGTATTACAAAAGTATTCATTTACCTGCAATAAACTCAGATAAACTAAACACAATAATCTTATATCGTTTCTATTGGCGCGCAGTTCCTCGAAGGGTCGAGGCGTAATATTAGAATTAAAACTTTAATACAATTTAAATTTTGATGTGCCATTATGGTGACTCTTGTTATCATTTCAATCTATACATATGGCAGATTTTGATGTTCTCAATCGTCAATAATTTGAGCGCTAGGTGTCACAGAGCTCTCAAGTTGATTTGTTGGCAAAGAGTGAGATCTTTGATGGCGTCCCCGTTGTTTGTGACGGTGCAGGCGTCTCCCACTAGGGGGGTCTGGGGGCAGGTTCCCCAGGAAATTTTGAAAAATGGAAGTAGCTAAGACGTGTTTTCCTTCATTCTGAGCAGAAATGTGATGCTTTAAAAGCAACTGTTTAGATCCCAGAATTTTCTTTTTATTGGACCAATATGAACTCTTTCTTAACATTTGGACTTACGTGTATCTAGAAGTCAAATTAACATGTTATAATGCACATGTCATCAGCTTCCCCGTGGGGTCGACCCCGGACCTTACCAGGGAGATATGTGAGGGAATACAAAGAGATGGACGGGATTCTTTGCCCGAGGTTAATGGAAAATCTTGACATTGTTCTACGGTCAAAGATTTGGGGGTGGTGGAATTCACAAGTTTGAAAAGGATGTCACGGGAATTTTGAGCTGAGAGACACCTAACCCAGGGGACTTTGTCTTGAGAGATTCCTCAACCCCCGGGGAAATTCCTCAAGTTTGCTAGACTGATTTTACAATCCCCCTGGTTAGCCCAGGGGTCGACCCCATGGGGAAGCCGATGACATATGCATAACGCTTGTTCCTCAAGTTTGTTCCTCAAGTTTGCTAGACTGATTTTACAATCCCCCTGGTTAGCCCAGGGGTCGACCCCATGGGGAAGCCGATGACATATGCATAACGCTTGTTCTGCATGCTGTCAGTGTGATCACTGATTCAGATCAATATCAAATTTAATTAACATGTTATAACGGCTGTTCTATATGCTGTCACTCTGAAAACTGAGAGCAATCTCCAGCGCTCATTTTTGGGCTGTGCTTCCGGCGATCCGTAGACCACTGAATAGTCTCCTTTTCAGCATTTATTCTTTCCTCGATACTCAGAAGCTAAAGTCAGGTTTAGGGTTCTGGTCCCGACACTCGTAAGGAACTTGACTTGATCTATAAGGCTAAAAAAGACTAACAACCACGACAATATGTCCCACTGAACATGAATGAAGTGCATCAAAAACAGTCTTTACTGAAGCCTAAATAGCCTCAAGTTTGAAGGAAAAATTTTGGTCTCGCCGTCATTGAAATTCTCAAATTTACCATTTCCCATCCCTTGTTAGGGCAGTGGCCATAGTTGAGAGTTTAAATTGGCCCAAATTTTGTCACCTAACTAAAAAACAACGAATCTAATTAGTTTATAAGACAAAGGAAAAATTATGAGCCAATAGACTTTGTTGTTTTATTCTGTATTCGACCAGCTGTCGTAAACAGTCATTTGAAACAAAAAATGACCGACCTTTTCCAATTTATGGTTTCTTGCTCGCACGAGTGGTCAAATTTAATGATGACCATTTTTGTTGTGCATTTTCTTGCTTCTTCTTCTGGTCTGACAACGGCAAATTGAAACAACAAAATTCAAGAAAGAGAATCATATGGACCTACACTTTTCATCGAAGGGGAATGAATTATCTTTACATTTACATTATGAGTGAAATTTATCAAAAGACTCAGCAGCTCTCGGACATTTGAACGTGAAGAAGAAATGGAGCGAGCATCAAAGAAGTGGAATTTACAGCTGAAAAGGTTGTTGTTTATTTAATATATTTGACTGCCTGAAAAGACTGATGCTTGGTGTGAATGAATTGTGGTTTTCGATAGCTGAACGTGAGACCCTTTTGTGAAAATGCTTTGCCATATTTTCATATGTGTTCACAGCTGCCATGAAATTGACATCTTGAATTTTGCATGGCGAATTGGGACCACCCCCCCCCCCCCCCCTCCAAATCTCTGGTGAATCTTGGGTTAAAGACCTTCTGTTGCATGGGTGGGCTGCCTGTGGCATTAGTATAATGAGCACATTGTTTGCAGGGTAACCCAATTCCTATCCCAAGTAAGGGAATTGGGCCACTTATTTCCACTTATCTGCAATTCATTTAGGGTAATGCTTGATTTGTCCACAGGACTTAAGATTACAGATGAAACTCTTGAAGAACGGTTGGCATATGATGAAATATTTGTGGAGTACTTCAATGCCTTTTTGGCCCTGCCGGTGAGAACACAGTCTATAAATAACAACATCAAAGGTTCAAGTTCTCTACATCCCAGTACCACACTATTCTACTTACTGGAACAATTTTTAAAAATAGGGAAAATATGGTAATACCATCACTAGTCAAATGAAGAATGATCCTCACAGTTGTGAATGCAATTTATGCAATTGCGAAAAGAAGCCTGATATTGTGAGGTTATGGGTTCAAACCCCATTGAAGTCCTGATTTCTTTCAGGCCTCTTTTCACATATTGCATAAATTGCGTTCTCAACTGCGAGGATTTCACTTTCCCAGTTCAGATATGATGTATTTCATATTCATCATTGACACCATCACTAGTATTAATCTCTACTTCTGAACAACTCTTGCACTAGCGTAGCCATTTTCAGCAGCCCTGTCAAAGTGTTTTTAGTAGTGGGCAGCATAGCTGGAGAAGTAGACAATAATAATGTAAACTGCATAAGCTCTCTTGATGAGCACTATGTGCTCTTAGAGCAAATGCCGAAGAAAAATATTGTTAAAAAAAAAAAAAAGTAGGCAGCAACCTTGCCTGCTAGAGAACTCCCAGTGGAATCCAAGCATGAAGTAAGAGGCAAATAATTTACTGTAGGTGACAAATTTGGTGGCTACTGGCATATTTTGATAGGGCTATTTCAAATTGATTAGACTCCATGCTGGTACGTACAACCACTGAAGTTTTGATCCCTTCATTTATATTACTGGAAACACCCATCACCTAATATTAATACAATATTATTTAGTGTAATATTGTGACTGACCCTGAGACAAAGTTGTAATCTTTCTGGCTTTGCAAAGGCAAATTATAAATATTGGTTGCTGTTGACCAAACAAAATATGAGTAGAGCATGATTGCAGGTTACTATAAGAAGGACTCACCTTGTTTTTATTTATTTATTTTTTTCAATCATTCAGGCTTTCTCGAAACGTTTGCAGTATGATCCATTATCAGGGTTTTTTAAGGACTTCACTGATCAGACTGAAGTTGATTTTCAACCACTGCAGCCAAGCCAAAATCCAGAGGCTGATGCAGAACAGAGAGAAAGGGTCACTGCTTGGGTGAAACAAGAGAGACTACCGCTGTTTTTAAAGTAAGGATGTTTGTAATAACTTACTTAACTTTGCCTGTTACCAGAGATTAGGTATTTTGAAGGGGTTGGTAGAGTGCTCAGTAATAAGTAAAAGGTTGATTGACCTTGATAAACTGAGGACTGAAACCTGGGGGCTGGGGGAGGTGGGTGCGGCTGTATATATCAGGGTTTGTGCTACTGTGGGAAGCATGGCTTTCAATCGATCGGACTCTGAGACAGGACATAGAAATTAGAGAAGTTGAAGTGGAACAGTGCTTGCAAAATGCAGGTGAATATGATTCGGTATAGCCTTACAGAGTCATGGCACACCCCACTCCAAAATGGACAGAGAAACACCCCCTCCCCGTCCAGCGATTGAAGCCCAAAACAAAAGGTCTGCCTAAAAACTTAAAACTAATTTTTTTTAATACAAATACTAGATTTGTCTTACCTTCAAATAGTAACCAAGCCGTTCTTTTACCATTAATCTCTAATGAAAGGCCTTATGCCTTGCTGAAGTGCCTTCCTGTAAGAATTAACATAAAGTTAAAGCAACCCAGGAGTGCAAAGTCTGACACAGCAAAGAAAAAAAAAAAAAAAAACAAAACAAAACAAAAAACAATGCAAAATTGTTGGTCGGGATTTTTATAGTTCTGTCTTGCCTCCTTTACGAATGGAGGTAAAACAAAGGGCTCCAGCCGTTAGCACTTTACACTTATGGGTTCCAAAATGGTCTTTCGTTTGGAAAGCGAGAGAAATAAGTTGGGCGCGCAAAGAATGCCGTTGCTAAGTGGTATCAAAACACGTGACTGGCTCCAGCAGAGGCCTATGGCGTATACCAAAACAACTGGTCGGAATGTAGGGCTCTAGAGCTACGGTACAGGCTTTTCCCTTTAAAGCATCGAAATTAGCCCGCGCAACGAACCAGGATAAGCTTGGTTGCAATGGATAAAGAGGAATGCGTCTTAGAATTTTCATCTTTCCGGAGACTGTCTAGTAGAATGAGCTCAACCATTTGAATTTTCAACCGGAAGCTCGAAGTTTTGTTGGCAAATGATAAAAGTTCGTTGTCTCTTTCCGTTCACGGAAAAAGGAAGAAAGCAAAACTTACTGAAGCAAAAATTCTGGTTTAACTGGTTGAACTGCAAAAGCAATGCGTTTTCGATCGCTATCACTGCGCCTACGCCATCACTGAGCTATCACTATGCCATAACGTAAGTTCTTTTGTCATCTACCATGAGAATAAAAGTTTGGAACGGAAAACGAGGTTTCTCTGCCAGATGGAAAACAGCCTTTCTTTTTGCCTTTGAAATTACCGGAATTTCCAACCAAAAATGTTGGTTTAACGGAAAGCGCCCGTTAAAACAGGTAGGAAGGGGACTCGATCTAGTATTCGTACTCCGATCCACAATATTTTCCATTCACCAACCACACCCCAATTCCTCCCCCGCCCTGACGATTTTTTCGTTATTCTTTTGAGACCTGTTCTCATTTTGTTCCAGAACTCGTCTCTACCTCGAGTACAAACTCTGCCGCCTTCTGTTACGCACTCTCGATAATCGTACCGCCCGTGCGAGCAGTCGGGGTCTCCGGGGCTACAGCCGTGCCACAAGCTGCGCAGTGTACAGCCCCGTTGGAAATGCGGTCCGTTCCTCAAGTCGAACCTCAAACCAGTCATGGCCGGCGATTTTAATGCGGCATTTTGGGAGGAGACCAATAGGAAGCGCTACTAGCTTGCCTGCCATGCTGAATCTCGGTATGGGACTGAGGCCGGAAGAAAGGAATGGAGGAGAAAACGGAAGTGCCAAGGAACCGGAACCGGAAGAGAAAGTAGAAGGTAAGAAAAGTTCGAGAATTTGTCGTGTTAAAAAATCCCCACCAAAACAAAAGAATAGTTCAGCTCTTGATTACACTAGTAGACCGTTTGAATATGAACGGCTGCTTTTTCTTCTGAGTGTAGATTTTAACATGTACGATAAATGCCTGCATTCCGTACTCGCGAATTCGTTCGACAGCTAGGGTTGTCCACATTATGCTCACAATTTCCACTATTATTCTAATTCTTTATGCTCAAAAAATGTTACTATTATGCTCAAAAAGTCCCACTATTATGCTCAAAATTATGCCGGCATAATGTGGACAACCCTAGTCCCAGACTCCCAGTCGCCCCACGTGGCCACGTCCGTTTCCTGTCGCTAAGTCTGGGGCAGTCGATTGTCGCGCAGGAAATCAGGAATCCCAATTTTGAGATTGCACCTAATTCCGATGTATTTATTTATTTATTTATTTATTTATTTATTTATTTATTTTCGATATTTTGACATATTTCCGGGAATTTTTCTTACTATTATGCTGGCTTGATGCTCGATGCTCATGCCTCACTATTATGCTCAAAATTAAGCCGGCATAATGTGGACAACCCTATCGACAGCTTTCAGTGGAATTTTATATAGGGCAGTCATCAGCGGATTATGCCAGCGCAGTTTACAATTGAGTGTCAAAAGTGGTTGTGATTATATTTGGGTTTGTTTTGCTGAACTCTGTGTCAAAATCCTATCCCTTCTTTCTGAGATGTACAATCAAACTAACCATGAAAATTTCAGTCATGAAAAATTGCTTCAAATGTTGTTTTTTGTCTGATCTTTCAAAATCGTTTTCGAGACTTTAGGTTCTATAGCAAACAAGGCCCGGGGGAAAAGGGGGGGGGGGGTACCCCTATAATGGCCTATATGGGGAGGCTACGCCCGAAAGGGGTACCTTTTTCACGCTTCAGGTATATGAAAGGGTAGGGATTTCACGAGTCGACGTATATGAAAAGGTAGGGAAATCTGTCACTGAGGTATTTAAGGACGCTCGCGCCAACTGTCTGTGCGCAACTTTCTCTGCGCATCTCACGTAGGCTTTAAACTCCGGTACATTCCAGTTTCTGCTCAGTCATGTCGCGCAACAGCGTGACTTTGGAATTCGACGACAATTTAATCGCAATTTACTCTCTTAAATGGTCGGTGATCCCTACTTTTCTTTCCAGAAACAGATTTTATTTACAATTATCTCCACACTGTCCAAAAATGAACAAAAAAATCAATGTGGGAAGTTAAAAAAACTTTCAAGATTTCTGTCCACGGGACATCGAATCCTACCACCTTGAATCATCTTGCGGCTGCAAGGCGCGTGAAACTGTGGTCGCGTTATGCAAACTTGTTCTTTAAGGAATCTCACCAGTTGACTTAATTCACTTAATAGGTCCACTTAAGCAATATATGGCAGAGAACATTTCACTTCAAAGATCAAATTGCAATATTTTGGACTTACAGACACTGTGGCCTTATTCGCTAACAAAGTTCGATTTTTTAAGATTTAGGGTGTTCTTCCTGGCATGTTCTCTCCAAAACGAAGTCGGTCACCCTCCATTTATGTTTTACATTTCTGACATAACTAACTCATCATCTTACAGTGGTAAAAGTCTCAGAAAAAAATCAATGTTGGAAAATTTTCGCGCGAACGTCCTTAAATGGCCTTTCGTTAAAATATCTCTTATGACCTTAATACCTTATGACTGTACTGTTTTGATTTAAACAAGGCTCTTCAGATTCTCAGCCTTTGGCGAAGTAGTTGAAAATCTCCCATTTCCTATGCAGGTGCCATATCCTCCGAAGAACCTAACACTGATGGCGTCGCTAATCAGTTAAACGCCGAAAGGGAGAAAGATCCGTCAAACGACGCCGACGGAACCAACACGGAGGAAAGAAAACCGCCAGCTAAAATTGTCACGGTTTTGGATGAAGCTGTTGCGACTAATCCAGGTTGAAATTTGCACTGTTTCTCGATTTTTGGTGAAAAGCTTGCCTTTCTACACGGTAATACTTTTTATTCGTTGACAATGTAAGAAAAGGAAAAAATAAAAATAAAAAAAGAGAATACGATAAGACAAAAAAACGTCAAATAAATAGAAAAAATACATGATCGGGAGACAGCATGTTCGAGAAGGTAGGGAGATTAACTGACCACTTGTTGCGTAGTACTCCAGAAGTTTCACCCACTTCAAGTCCTTGACTGCGACGACGTTTCTAAAATAGTCAACTGTTGTGCCTCCTGCCCGCCTGTGGGTTTATTTAACCGTATTGTGTTTAATTTAGATCGTTTGTTTCTGGTTGTTTCAGTGGAATGCCCATAATAAAGCTCGAAGTGGCTACGTGCACGTCCACTATAAACAAAGCATGCATGTACATTTTTGTTTACATTTACCAGGGCCGTACTCTAGCAGCGGCTGCTGGCCCCTGGCGAATTACGTTTGCTCTTTAGTTTTTCAAACTTTTTAAAGGTAAATGCTGGTTACCCTGGACTTCAAACGTCCAGAGATTTTTCGCTCCCTAAATTTTCTCTTAGAGCGCAGTCTTGTTTACATAAATGACAGAGCTCCTTTAAACTGTAGATAGAATGACAAGGCAGGTTTGCCCTACACAGATTGCTCCTCTCGCAATAATACTCATTATGCTAGTATTTTTTCTTGTTGCATGAATTCAGATGAAGCGGAGAATGAATGCGTGGACACCAAACCGGAAGAGGAGGAAGAACCGGAAGAAGGCGACTCAGATAATGAGCTTGGCGCTGTGGTGGAGTTTGATGAGGATGAGCTTGATGAAGCGCAGACGGAAGCTGATGTTAGAAATATCGCAAACAAACATCAAATAACACTTGAGGAGCTCAAGAGAGAAGTGCTAGGCTCGGTAGGTGCCTTGCATACCGTAAATGTCCGGAGATCAATTCTCCCCTCCTTCCCTCCTAAGGCAACCGGAAACCTATCCGAGCGTGTAACTGTCATGTATTTGTGCAGTCCTGATTATAGTGTTTAGATCGATTTTATTTCCCGAGTTCCGAGTTCGAGTTAGTTCCCTCTCACCTGATCAGACCGCCTTGGGCCCATTATGCGGACTGTCAGTCTGGGAGTCTAGGAAGACTCCGCCGTATCGCGGGTCATTAGTAATGCAAGTCGGTCCCAGTACAATGGATTGCCCTACCTCTCGATTTTGGCCGTGCGACTATCGCCCTCTTGAGGAACCATGGGTGACGTATTTTGTTTTCGCGTTTTTAGTTACAAGGAATGGAACTTTTCAAGACGTTCCTGGAGGAAACCTCCGGCAGGCATTTGTTCGATTTCTGGTTGGACGCTGAGCGTTACAAGGACAGCTTGAAGTCTGAACCGGAAGACACCTTACGGGAACAGATGGCAAAACTATTTAGGTAGGAAGCATGAAAGCCGTTTACGCGTACACGGATGATTTTTGCGGCGATTTCCAATCAAATAAAGTCGTTTTTGGAGGAGTGGATGGGTGAGAAAATTATTTATTTTCAAACAATCAAACGAGATTCCTCAGTGGAAAGATCAAACCGCTATAAGTTATTCCCAGTTCTTAATAATAATAATAATAATAATAATAATAATAATAATAATAATAATAATAACGATTTATTAGTAGTACTTCCACAAGGTGGCTCTTCGCGTCATCATCATAGAGCTTTTTTAGCTTGTACATTTGTTTTCCCATTGTAGACCACGTGATCTTCCCAAGGGGATTTGCCTTTTGTCTTTTCATAAATTATGCGTACATATGCACGTGAATAAGGCGAAATTTCAAAGAAACAGTTCTCTAGGGTAACATCACGTGGTCTACATTGGGAAAACAAAACCTACAAGCTTAAAAGGTCTATTACAAATCTCAAATCAAATCAAATTAAATCAAATGTTGGTTTTGAGGAGAGGGGGAAGCCGGAGTACCCCGAGAAAAACCTCTCGGAGCAGAGTAGAGAACCAACAAACTCAGCCCACATATGACACCGAGTCCGGGAATCGAACCGGGACACATTGGTGGAAGGCCAATGCTCTCACCACTGCTCCATGTTAGACTCAAGAACTTAGAAATGCCTAGTTATCCATTTCTTCTTGGCTTTCCGAAATCAAAAACATTTATGAATAGTTTCCTATGGTCGATATGTTTCGGCCGCCATTGACGAAAAAGCGTCCTTTAGAAAGTGTGACTAAAATTAGTTGACAGCCCCTAAACATAATTCTATGGACCTGATGACGTAATTGCACGTGATTGTTCAATTGAATCCTTTGTAATTTTCGTCTGGGTAACATTTATTCAACAGGGAAATCCAAGACAAGTACAAGAACTTCCTGACAGTTGATGCAAAGGTGCACACATTTATTGCAGTTCTTAGACAGGCTCGGGTGGTACCCTTTGTCGGTTACATACATACATACAGAGACTTTATTTAGACACGGTAAAAACATCAGTACAAAGATAAAAATAAAAACTGATTTACATGTTTGCCGTGTGGGAGTTCGAGGTAGACATAAGGCGATTAATTTCGCTTTTGAATGACTGAAAGGAACTAATCGCTCTGACCTTTTGAGGAAGATTATTCCATAACAATGCCCCATTGTAGCAAAAACTGCGTTTCAGGTAATCAGTGCGGGGCTTGGGCAGAGCGAATTTGCAATCCTTATCCCTTAGTTCGTAATTGGAGCTGAATGGTGTGAACAGGCCTTGAAGGTACTCCGGAGTCTGATTATTAAACGTTTTAAACATAACTTTCATTCTGAATTTCTTCCTTCTGGTAGAAAGGTCATTCCCAGCCAAGTCTAACTCAGAGGGCAGTAGCACTAGAGTAATAATCAGACTTCGTGATAACCCGAACAGCGCGATTTTGTAATTTTTGAAGCTTGTTCGGCCAATTCATTGCTAAGACCGTCCCATACAGGAGAGCAATAGTCGAAATGTGGTTCAATAAGTGCTCGATAAATAAGTATAGCCGTGTCTTCACTTATAAAGGGCCTTAGCCTTTTGAGCGTACCTATACCAGAAGAAATAGACTTACTAATTTCGTTAACATGTTTAGACCATGATTAATGTTGGTTAATATAAATTCCCAGGGATTCAGTGTCACAAACTCTGGTTATTTCTTGTCCTTCAATCTGTATTTTCAATGGGTGAGTAACGGTATTAGCAAGTCTTTGACGCGAGCCTATTATCATTAACTCAGTTTTGGCAATATTTAGGCTTAATCTATTCGCCCTCAGCCAATCATGAAGGTTACTTAGTTCGCTATTTATTAAAGTTTCAAGCTCCAGTAGGCTAGTGGCAGCAATGCTGATACTTGTGTGGTCAGCATACATTCGAGGTATAGATTTAGTCAGACAGTTTGGCAAGTCATTAATGTATATCAAGAAAAGAAGTGGACCAATAAGACTTCCCTGGGGGACTCCACAGGTGACAGTAAGTGCACCAGATAGCTCACCATTAACTAAACACTTTTGATGGCGATCACTGAGATAAGAGTCAAACCACTTCAAGGCGTCATGTTCAACTCCGTAATAAGCTAACTTGCTTAAAAGGATCATATGGTCTATGGTGTCGAACGCTTTTTTTAAATCAATGAAAATTACTCCATTGATAAAACCGTTATCTATATTGACAGACCAGGTGTTTGTAGCTTCAAGCAGAGCTGTTAGTGTACCATGAAGTGATCTGAAACCAGACTGACAATTAGCTAAAAGATGGTTCTGTAAGGACGTCCCGAGGGTCGGGTGGTACTCTTTGGCATTCTGTGGGGATGTCCCGAGGGTCGGGTGGTACTCTTTGACATTCTGTAGGGCTGCCCCGAGGGTCGGATGGTACTCTTTGGCAGTTGTGTAGGGATGCCTCACCCTTTTCTACAAATCATGACTCTACTTGCAGTTAAGCAAAATATGTAACCTTCTAATTATAGCTTTCAGGAGTGGCCTCAAATAGCTATCGTGAGATAAGAGTTGAAACCTTCAATAGTTGACGCTTGTAACGAAGCCTAGCATTCACCACACCCTAGGATTCGTTTTTCCTGGGCAGATACTGGTAATCGAACCTTTTTATAAAACCGCTTTGGGTATTACTACTAGAGTATGTAACGTAGCGTCTTTCCGCCTTTTACCGTTGCATATTGAGTCTAAGCTATCTGTTGGTTAAGAAAGTGGTGGAAGTTTTGCCAGCGAATCACTGTCTAGTAAACCAAACCCAAAGCAGACAGGAATTACTTTGGACATTCAATTAAAAATTCCTCTTTCTTTTGTGCACAGGAACAGATTGAAAGGGCGCGATATTATGAGGGCCTAACACAGGACTTGTTTGCGAGGACCCAGTATGACATGCTACGGAGATTACGCTCTTATTGGATCCCAAGATTTCTTGTTCATGTGGAGAGAAACAGTGACTTTGGGTAAGTAAAAAAAAAATGTTCCGAGGAGGCCTATCAGTAACAGCACAAAAAAAAAGTTCGGTACATTAATCTAAATGGTTTCTACTAAAGAGGTTTACTCAAAACGATTCTGAAGTTAACTGTAACTTACAGTCGAGTCAGGTCAAACGTACACCCCTAGATTACATTAATGAGTTGATTATTTGAACGTTGAACGCGTTAGTCGTTTCAAATAATATAATCATTTTTGAAATATTCGAATCAAACTTCAATTGCTGATTGGACTCTGTCCGTGGATGTTTTTGAAAAACGCGTTCGACCAACGAGACTTTATTTCTGTCATCTCTTTTAATAGAGCACACCTTCTTTAGCCCTTTACAATCCAACAATATTGTTCTTTCCGAGGAATACTAAAAATAATAAATTTTTACGGAGCGAAATTAAACACCGCTGATGGCGTACAGCGTTGTAAACAACCAAAATATTGACGATAAAACTTGCTAGAACTTCGCCTGAAATCCTTTTATCCCGAATAAGACTTCTATAAGCTCTATGGGATGTAGAAAGCGAAAAAAAACTTCTCGATAATAACATTTGCAATACCGATTTTCACCTATCACTTCCACTCACCGTTGGACGCCATGTTGGACGCTTCGATTTCCCATGTAAGGAGCATCTTTTGTTCGCTTAGTCATTACTAAAATTTTCTGTTTGTGTTTCCCTAGTGATCAGTACATGGGGTTTAATGACCTCAATCGACCGCCATCAGGGTTGAGTTTCTTTCCCACGCTTTCCTTTGCTCACTCCTTGCCGCCGCTGGGAGAATGGTGCCGAGAGGTTGTTCGGTCACGCCAGTGGGACCGTGACATCATGATCAAAGAAAATAGAAACAAATCCGCGCGGAGAAGACTGAGCCGAATACCGGAAGTGTGAGTATCATGGGGGAATTGATTATAGGGCATTTTCATTCACGTGACTACCGGCCGGCCATACTGGTTTACTGAAACGAAAGAAAGTATTTGCATAAAAATAGAGTTCAATTACCCGGAATTGAACTATAGTTTGGGACACCAACGTGGCCGCCGTTTCTTTGTTTTGGGACACCAACACGGCCGCCGTGACGTCGTGTGAAAACAGTCCATAAATAGTTAAAGGGGTGGTTTCGTGGTTTGGCGCATGTGCAAGTTATGGCGTTAGCCCATTGTTCATTCTTACTCTTGTGGGAAGTTTCCTAAGAAAATTCCACGGCCTGTTGCGAACACGTGGTATTAGAGGTGTCAGTTTTCAATATAATGCCGTCTTCATGTACCATTTCTTTTCATAAGAATATCTTTTTCGCTTCGATAACCATCGCATTTTTTGTGCCTGACGTATTCTGGACACACATGAGAGTTGTTTTCTCGTTTTTGATTGTTGTATTCCTGCATGAAGCACGCATACGGTGAGTTATGAAACTGTTCCTTTAGATGACCAATTTTCCTTGCTGCTTCCTTCTTTGTGTCTTCGTAATGTGGCTTCGATTTATTTCTTTTAGGAACGAAGAGGGGTTTACCTCCGCTCTCCGTGGCGAAAAGGAAGCCGGCTGTCCTTTCAAACGTTACCTGGAGAAGTAAGTGAACCGTTGAAGTCATATTCGTATTCCTTTGTTACGAGGATTTTATCAGTTATTTCATTAGCTTTATTCTTGGCATAAAGTGGTAGAGAAAATATTCTCAATTCTTTTAGCTCCGTTAGTTCCGTGCACCTGTTTTAGCACTTTTCAATTACTTGAATTTCTGGAAAAGAATATTTGATAATCAAATGAAGAATGATCCTCGCAGTTGTGAACGCAATTTATGCAATTGCGAAAAGAAGCCTGAAAAAAATTCAGGACTTCAACGGGGTTTGAACCGTGACCTCGCGATTACCGGTGCGATGCTCTAACCAACTGAGCTATGAAGCCACTGACGTTGGGAGCAGGTCAATTGTGGGTTCATATGATCCCGTGAAAGAAATGAGTGTGAATGATATATGAAATGAATCATATATGATTCATTTCATATATCATAGCTCAGTTGGTTAGAGCATCGCACCGGTAATCGCGAGATCACGGGTTCAAACCCCGTTGAAGTCCTGAATTTTTTTTTTCAGGCTTCTTTTCGCAATTGCATAAATTGCGTTCACAACTGCGAGGATCATTCTTCATTTAATTTCATTTCCGCAGTTCATATATGATTCATTTCATATATCATTCACACAATATTTAATAAGTTAACTACTTTTGCATGCAAAGCCAACTCAGCAAATCTTTTGTTCCAAGTTCACCTGTCTTTGCTCATTAATGGAGCCTATTCATCATTTCCTTCCACGGTATTAAAGGTAATTTAGTTTCTTCCGCAATGTATACTTTAAATTTAAAATGTTAATTTAGTTCGTCTCGCGGTGTAAAAACGTAATTTAGTTTCTGCCGCAATTTAAAGTTAATTCGGTTTCTTCCAATAGGAATACGTTTCGTTAACGATATGTAATCTCGCTCGTAAGCTGTTCACATATAATTTAAATGTTAATTTAGATCTTTTGTTTCTACCACCTGACGGTTGCCACACTGTACCTTGAAGACAAAAGGAATCTGTACAATCAAAGAACTCTTGTACAATATATAAGTGACCTAGTTGAGCTTGTAAAATCGGTTACATCAGAAGTGGGTTACATCAGGAGAGGCTTTCATAGAGGGTACATCTACGCTATATGATGGTTACACTGTCGGTTACGACTTGAGTCAGAATAAACCTCTCCTGTTGAAGATCGTGTTTCCTCTGTTGTTCGACGAGTCCGGTTAGTCAGATCCCTGGTACAGAAGTTGTGACGAGCTTCCCCTTGCGGGTCCCCTCGCCCGCTAGTGAGTTGCTCAAGAGTTAATTTTCCCCCTCGTTATAGAAGTTCGCAGTTAGCACACGAAGTTGTCTCCGAGGACAACAAATCTCCCCGGTACAAGCAAAAACTCCTCGCCACACTGGTGAAAAACGTTCGTCTCACTGGTAAAAAAAACACTCGTCACACCGGTGTAGATCCTTCCTCGCCCAAACACCGGTAGCAAAAGCTCTCGTCACACTTTGCTTTCATGTGAAGTTTTTATTCGTTGGATCTTGAGGAGAGACCTGCTGAAATAAACTGCAAAATATTCGTTTGCCTGTGAACCGTGTTGTTGATTTTACGCAGGCATTGGTGCTTGGTACTCAAGTGATTATGTTTTTTTTTCCCTAAGTTCCTCCAGACAACGGGTATAGCACAGCTTTTATACAACAACATTATTAAAGAGGGGCATTATAGTCAGCGTGCAGGTTGCTTCAATCACTTGATCACGTCGGCTACATGCTGTTGACCTAACCTAACCTAACCTAACCTAACCTAACTAAATTCAAGCAGGCAATTTCCTTTTTCTCTCACAGTCCTGTAAACTAGAAACTTGTATTTTTTTTTTCTCGTGTGTGTGTTTTGTTTTGTACTAGCTGACCCCACTCCATTAGTCTTCGGCCCCGAAGGGTAGGCGTAGCCTCCTTCGCAGACGTCTTTGGGCTCGTCACGCGTTCCTTGCTCACGAACGTCTGCTGAACTGAACTACCACTTCCGTTCGCGGCGGTTAGCCAATCATAGTTCGTTTTCCAATTTATGGAAAGTAGGACTTCGACCCCTGGATTATTTTCACAGATGATGCACGTGAATCGGGTGTCGATTTCCATTCTTACACAGCTCGTTATTGGTTTCTTCAAAACAAAGGCTAACCGTCGACGAACGGAAGTGGCAGTTCAGTGCAGACGTTCGTGGGCAAGGAACGTGTGACGAGCCCAAAGACGTCTACGAAGGAGTACCGGTAAAATAAATAAATAAATAAAAATAAATAAATATAAAGGCACGCAATGTGTGCAGATTCCCCGGTAGGACTGAGGGTACGGGAAGGGTCAGTTAAGAAATCCAAAAGTAGTGTTTTTTTTTAAAGTCAAAAGTGTGAACAACTTTTTGTGTTTTGGTGTTATTTACAGTAATTCCAAGGACGACAGAACTTTGCTTTTCTGTCTTCTCTTCTGGTTGGATGTGACCGATTTCAACGCGGCTGAGAAGAGATCGGGCGACCGATACCTCCGACTGGTTAATGCCTGGGCGATATTTAACAAGTACATTGCAAATGGTAAAAATACAGTGGTTTTTTTTGTTTTAATTTGTTTTATTAAGAAGCTTGTGGATCGCGATGCGTTGTTTTAGATTATTTGCCGGCCACTAAGAGTTTAACAATATCTCCTTTGACCAGCCACTGATTTTGTTGTGGAAGAGGAGACGATGGAGCTGATGCAAACTGTTTCTGAAGCCGCCAGTGACACGCCGTAATCAGTACACTGTATATTAGTTGGTCAGCTTATCTTGCAAAAGCTGTTCAACGTGTGTTAACAGTAGTATACCATGAAGGATGGGATTTATTCAATACTGTAACACGCAAACTCGGAATAAAGAATTCAGAGACCTTTCAGCCAACAGAAGTCTAACCTATGGTCTTCCGATTACTGGTTCGGATGCTCTACCACTTAGCTACGAGAGACTTGTGGGAGCTTAGGCCATTAAACCAGGTCCATGTGACAAACGTCCTGCATACTGCAAGGATCTGAATGACGATTGTTGGACAGAAGCGGAAACAGGCCTCTGAAATCCGTACATGTTTAAGGCTGTTCAACTCAAGACTAGCTCATTACCCATTGTTCAATAAACAGCATGTGTCCTTTTAGACCTATATATGTGACTGCTTTCCATCTTATTTCTTGTGCTTTTGATTTTTAGATTGTGACATGAGCATTGGGTTTGTGCCTTCAGAAAGGCTGAAATTAGAGCGCAGTCTCCACTCCACCAACGATTTACCGCTGGCGTTTTTCAAACCGGCTCAAGTAAGCACATGAAACTAGTTGCTGCCCTTTCTCCTCACTTGTAGGGGAGGTGCCTTAAGCAGTTTCTAGCGCATCCTTTTTTTTCACTCATGGCAGTGCCTTTCAAAATCCAATTTTTTTTTTGCCCCAACAGGAGCTTGACAAACAAAACAAGAAAAAAATGGCAATGCATAAAAGTCTTTGTCAGAGAATAAAAAGAATTACATTTGCAAACTGAAATTCAACACGACAAAACTTCCCAAGCAAAATGTCCAAAGATATTAATGCGACACGGTATCAGTCCTAATCAAGATAATTATTTTAAATCAGCAATGTCTTACTCACTATTTGTAATTAATTCAATAACTACAAATGATTAAATAATCACTTTACAGTTTTTTGTTTGCCTTCCGTTTAATCCTATACAATCGTATTTTCGGTTTGCAGGATCATGCAACCAAAAGACTGGAACCTTCGTGGGAAGCTTTCAAGCGACACCAAGAAGAGACTTTTCTGAAGTATGTACAGTGAGTCCTATGCACAATTGAGAAACGGCGAACATCTGAAAACTGGCGCATTTTAAATTTTATTAAGGGAAACACTTTTGGCAGGAAGAGGAAACTAAAACAGCGATGATCTTTTATAATATTGGTTGCCGTTTTTCCTTGATGCGCAGTCAGCAATAGCCCGTAACCTAATCCTAATCCTAACCCTAATGCTTTCCTTGTTGTAACCCTAATCCTAAACGTAGACTTTAATCGTAACCCAGCTCCTAGACGTCAATTCTGTCCCTAATCCTCAAGAAAAACCTAACCCTTCTGTTTTTATAACTTTCAACGTTGCTACTATTTTTTTTTTTTCTCTTTTGTGTGTGCGTGCGTGTTTGAGCTTACTATTAACAAATGTCAGTTTACGTAGCCCCCTAGAATAGCTATGCTAACTGCGGGCTTTTTTACAAATATAATAATAAAGTCACTGTTGTTGTTGATAGAATTTTTAACTTGTTTTTTTTTTGGTCTCCAGGTCCCTCAACGACAGCTCGGATCGCGTGTCCATTGTAACAAGTGAAAAGGATGAAAAGATTCGCTATTACTCGCCCACCTCAGGACGTTGGGTAAAAAGGTAATGATAAGTCGGGCTTCCGCTATGCTTGCAATAAACTCTTTTAAGCGTTGCCAAAAAGATTCTTAGGTTCTTAGGTGTTAATTTTTACGTATTATGTGGCAAGATGTTTAAAGTGTCCAACGGTAGGTTGAAAGCGAATAACACTATGGCACCATAGCGCTACCAACAACACTATGACAGGATAGTGCTTTGTGCACTTTCAAGTTCAGTTTAAAAGGGGAACAGAGTGTCCATGCTGACTTTGAACATTTCTAGCCTTATGAGAATGAATACATGAAAATCATATATTTGAACTGCGGATTAATGATTAAATATGTGACTGATCATCGCAGTTATGAACACTACTTAAGCAGTTAGTGAAAATAAAGCCTGAATAAAATTCAGGCTTGTACGGGATTCGAACCCACGACCTTATAGATACCGGTGCAGTGCTCTACCAAATCATTAATCCGCAGTTTAAATATATGATTTTCATATATTCATTCTCATGTATTAATCACTCAGGGGTATATTACGAACCAACCAAGCGGCCAGCTCCCAGATGGCTTGTTAGCTCAGTTGGTAGGGCACTGCACCGGTATCGCAGAAGTCTTGGGTTCGAATCCCGTACAAGCCTGAATTTTATTCAGGCTTTATTTTCACTACTGCTTAAGTAGTGTTCATAACTGCGATGATCAGTCACATATTTAATCATTAATCCGCAGTTCAAATATATGATTTCCATATATTCATTCTCATATATGAATCACTTATGGGTATATGGTCCTTTTTAGCTTGTAGATTTTGTTTTCCCAATGTAGACCACGTGATGTTACCCTAGAGAACTGTTTCTTTAAAATTTCGCCTTATTCACGTGCATATGTACGCATAATTTATGAAAAGAGAAAAGGTAAATCCCCTTGGGAAGATCACATGGTCTCCATTGGGAAAACAAAATCTACAAGCTAAAAAGGTCTATTACAAACCAACCAAGCAGCCAGCTTCCAGATGGCTTGTTAGCTCAGTTGGTAGAGCACTGCGCCGGTATCGCAGAGGTCTTGGGTTCAAATCCCGTACAAGCCTGAATTATATTCAGGTTTTATTTTCACTACTGCTTAAGTACTGTTCACAACTGCGATGATCAGTCACATATTTAATTTCTAGCCTTGTTGTCATAATAATAAAACGAAGGGAATGCACTTAGCTTTGGGATTTTACTAAAATTTATCTGGAAGCAGTTTGTAATGGTTCGTCATCATTCATGTGATTTGGTGTACGACAGCATTGGATTGTGCTGTCTTTTTATGAAAAATTTCAAGTTTAGTAGGAAGACAATCTTACGAATAATGCGACACGTATGCAGTATCGGTTAAAGGGAATCAGTGGCGTTTTAACATTGATACCTCAAATTACTACAAACCTCTCACAGAATCCAGATAAATATGTAAAATCTTATAGATCGCAACCGTTTTCCCGAAAATTGACTTCAAATTTCGCGCTTTTAGCCTTGCTCAGAGTTCACCGGTGGCGGCCATCTTGGAATGCGCAATAACATATGGGATTGATGATGTTTCACAGCTCCTTTCCTCCAGTTCAGTTGTTGTTTTGCTGTTTTCATTGCGCAAATGCAGCCTTTTGTCCTGGAGCCAGAACATTCTTCTAAGGAAGAGCAACCGGGAAATGACAACGGCGAAGGAAAATGAATTTATACTATTGGAAATGGAAGGAAGCCCTGCTTAACTCTACGTGAGGTGTTCAGAAATGCCCACTGGAAATGGCATGTGTGTGCTGTTTGAAATTAAAAAGTCTCGGAAAGGTGACCGAAGGAAATTTTTATCCAAATAAATGGGTATTTATCGGAATTGTATTTGTTGTTCTTAAAGCACAGCGTTTAGGGGATCTGATAAAAACATCTTGACACCCTTTATACCATGTTTTTAGGTCTTTTACTTTCCACTCAGTGCTGTTGTTGAACGTTTTTGTCATTGCTACCGATTGAGCTTAGTCTCCGAAAGAATAATCACTGTATGGCACAATTCATTGGTGAATGAAATCAATATAAATATGAAAAAAATATATACCTGAAAACTGAAAAGTTAATATTTTAAAATAGACTATTACAGAAGCAAGGCTGATACTACGTGAAAAAAGTAGCCTTGATACATCTTTCTTTCAGTTTTTCATCTTTTGGAAATTTATGTAGACTTGTCGCATGGTTTTTTCTTGCTTTCTGTGATGTAATTACAGCAGTACGAGTACAGTAGTACAATTTAGCGTGTTTTCACCCAAAGAAACATTACAAATATGTTGAAAAAATCGTCAACGGGGAGCATTCCAAGATGGCGGCCACCGGTGAACTCTGAGCAAGGCTAATAGCGAGAAATTTGAAGTCAATTTTCGGGAAAATGGTTGCGATCTATACTATTTTACATATTTATCTGGATTCTTTGAGAGGTTTGGAGCAATTTGAGGTATTAATGTTATAACACCATCCGTTCCCTTAAACGTTGTTCAGCTGTGGTCGCCTGACCTTCAATTTGGTCACGCGACAACAAGTGGTTGACTATGGGTCACATGTTGTCACGTGACCGAATTGAATTTCATGACACCTCCATACCGTGAGATATGGGAAGTAAGCAGACCTTTGATCTTAGATTTGTTCTATCACTGAAATATTATTTCCAAGGGAGAAGAATTATTACTCGGACTTCCGCCGGAAGAAGTCCGAGGTTTAAAATGTCGACTGTTTTTCTTCTTCGTCGTCGTCGTCGTCGAGTTTCATCCACAAAGCTCACTTCCGGCGTTTCTGCGCAAGCGCTAACTAAAAATGGAACTCTGGAAACGAGATTACACAATAACAAGAATGCTGTTACGGAAAATATCACGCACACTAAAACGTCGATTGACTTTGTGTTCTTGAGGTTTGAACAACTAATATGTTAAGAGAACTGTGTATACTAATGTTTGTAGGTTCAACAGCGAGGCGAATGGTTTTAACATAGCCAAACTAAACTGCAGATTTTTCCGGGCCTCATACTAAACTCTGTAAGTTTGAGTGGTTCAATGAGTCTTCTGATGTGCTTTAAGCTTATTGTGCCAATAGCATTCCGTGTTATTAAAAGTTAGCTTTGAGAGCTTGCGATTTAGTAAGGAACCACCGACTGCGAAGCCGCACAGGCTCTGGACAGCAGGTAAATTCAATCATTTCTTCTTGCTTCAAGTCCGAAAGTGCACCGGGAGTAAGATAAACCGCTTCAAATTACGTGACGAGCACGTGTTGGAATTTGATCTTGATGTTCCCTTGAGACATCAATGTGTTAATCTAATTTATTCCTGAAAACATGTTGCAAACTTGACGTGAAAATATTTTTGCAAGCAAGAAACTGAACGAAGGTCTTACAAAAGCGTGCACTTCGCCTCATATACTTTAAATCTTATAGGTCACACGCCATTCCTCTTTTTGTCTCCTCTAACACTATCCCTGTTTCAATACTAATGCACGATGTTTTCAATAAGCGAACCCCATGTAATATTTCTAATCTTTTTAATTGTTCAAATGAGTTGCATAATTACAATACAAGGTTTTCTTTAGTAGGCAATTATCATATAAAATATTCAAGATGTAACCATCTATCAAAATCTTTTTCAAGACTAGGGGCCAAAATATGGAATAGCATCCGCCAAGAATTACGTAGATTATCGAAGTTTGTATTTAAGAAAAATCTACAAAATCGACTCTTACAAGTCTTAATGGAAGAGGACGATTATGTTGGCACACCTTTCCTAATAAAAAAATTTCAAAATAATTACTCAAAGTAGCTTTATCTAACTGCAATTGATGTCTTGTCTATTTATTTACTTATTTATTTACTTATTTGTTTATTTATTCTATATATTTATTTATTTATTTATTCAACGTGCTTGTATATTTATTTTATCTCATCACTTATCCCATACTCACAATTATTATACTTACTCTTTAAACAGTCCTACCCGCTACCCGCCTAGATTAGCCTTAGCTATTTTCGGGTTAGCGCTGTTTTGTATTATGTTGTTCATTTTAATAAACTTGAACTTGAACTTGAGAGCGGAAAACGGCCGGCTGTGATAATTTTTTCACAGCGTGAAAAATGATATGCACAGGTTTTGTAGGGTAAGCTCTGTAAACAACAGAATGTCTTCCATGTCTGCTTGTTGGCTCTGTATTTTCCTTTGCCGCTGCAGTTCGTCTAACGCTGATACGCCCATCATTAGTGCGTTAATCTAATTTATTCCAGAAAACATGTTGCAAGCTTGACGTGAAAATATTCTTGCAAGCAAGAAACTGAACGAAGGGCGGAAAACGGCCGGCTGTGATAATTTTTTTTCACAACGTTAAAAATGATATGCACAGGTTTTGTAGGGTAAGGTCTGTAAACAACAGAATGTCTTCCATGTCTGCTTGTTGGCTCTGTATTTTCCTTTACCGCTGCAGTTCGTCTAACGCTGATACGCCGTCAGCAGTCACCAACTCTTGAAACACATTGCTTGCATTGTATAATCAGAAGTCAGTGTGGGAGCGGACGCATTCTCAAGATTCTGAATCAAATGTCTTATATTAAGAACTCAAGGTTATTTAATTGGAAATCAAGAAAAAATCTTAAAACAAGAGAAGTTCTGGTCTTTTTCTTATTTTCAAAGAAATTAACTAAAATTAGGAAAATTTTCTGATATTAAGACCTTAAAAATGAGAAAAAAAAAATTTTGTCCTAAAATTAAGAAATTGGGTTTTAGCGTGTGAATAACTCAAGTACGTGATATCCCTGAGACTCTGACAGGACGATTATTTACTATGTTTCTACAATATCTCAATTTCTTGATATTTGTACATTTATCTGTACATGATCAAAATACGGATGCTATATATTTAAAATAAGATATTGAAAGAAATTCTGATCGCCTCTTGGAAGGCCGAGTGAGGGCCATTATGGCCTCTTGTTGTTCATAGTCTGATGGCATTTTGCTGTTTCAGGCATCCTGGTTCCACTCCATCTCAGCGACAGAGGAGGCTGTACACGTCACTAGCAATGGCTGAGGAAATTGACGCCAGTCGATCATCACCAAGAACAGATTCACCAACAAGACCGATAGTTCCACACCCAGCAAAGGTAAACTGCTGATCGAAATCACCAATCACTGCTTACTTGTCTCCACAACCCATAAAACACATATCCGAATCCCTTGAGTTGGATGTTAAATTTGATCTCCAGGTTTCCCCAACGGGTAACGGAATACTTCCTTCCCCGTAAGGGATGCCGTTCATCGCAAGTTCCCCCCCTTCTTCTCAGCGTTCTGATAGGTGAACCTAAAGGCCCTGGCTAACGAGGACGTATTGTCGAGGACACAAATGCTTCCCTGTTTGCCCGCGCGCGCAACATTTGTTGCGGACACAAAATTTGTGTCTGCAACAAGTGTTTCCTAGTTTGCGCAGCATGGAATCACAACATTTGTTTTGAGTCCCGCTCGTTTGCTCAACCAAGAAACATCATGAGCAACAATGTGTCCGCAACAATGTGTCCTCGTTTGCCAGGGTTTTCCTTCCTTCGTTATGTTTCCTTTAAGGTTTTGCCTGTAGCCAGATATTCGTACCACTATGTACATACTAGTTATGCAACCCTTTCTCGTGGTATACCGTGGAATATCCCACGAGTCACTTGTATTTTCTTGGTATACACACGAGCCTTTAGGCGAGTGTGTATGCAAAGAAAATACAAGTGACTCGTGGGATATTCCACGGTATACCACGAGAAAGGGTTGCATATTGTACTATTTCCTTTAATCATAGGCCAAGAAGGCGAAAGCAAAAGCAAGAAAGAAAGGCAAGGGAACCAAGAATGTCTCATTTGACAGCAAGAAAAAGAAAGGCGTTGATTCTGACGAAGAGGGATCCGACTCTGAGAAGAAGAAACAGGCTGAACCAGTAAAACCTGCTATTCCAGATTTTGTTGACGTTATAGAGAATAAAGGGTAAAGAAAGTGTTAAATCTTCCAAGTCTCTTCTGCCGTATAAATACTTTTTTATTTCTTTAACTGCACTCGGAGTCCTTGAATGGGAAACCGTTCCGCTTTCACAAGCTTCACTTTTTCATTGCTTGTTATATTCATGTGGGAACCTGAAGCCAGGTATTAGCTATGCCATGCTAACGAGTTCTAACAAGGCCGAAACAGCTGTCCATGGCTGCTAATACTTGGACTCTCTTTTAATTCGTTGGAGTTAAGGGGTAATGCCAGCTACCACTTATTCATGGTGCCCATTGTGTAGCTTCACATTAACCCACATCCCACAAGCTTCACAATATGTTTTGGCAGACCTTCTTGCGGCCTCGTGGTAGCGGGCATTACCTCTCGATCTCCTAAAAAAGCATGTGAGCCCAGGCATCAGCAGCCATGGACAGCTGTTTTGTGGGTTTTGTAGAACTAGAAACCTCTCAAACGTCATGAGGATCATCGCAAACTCACTGCCAGCTCTTAAAATTCTCAATGGTCAACAGTTTACGTCATCAACTGAGTTGATAGAAGGATGCAAACATTCGTTTTCGCTCTCACTGTAGCACAGCTCCACAGTTGCTATAGATACTAACCCCCTTAGCTTCTCCCTAAACACAGCACCTCAAGCAGAACACCGGTAGCGATAAGAAATTGGGCTTTGTCTCTTGCAGAACTGTGTCAGCCTTTAAACAGTACGTTCAAAACACGGAAGGACGTCAGGCGCTGAACCAACTTCTAATGTACTTGGAGATTGAACAGTACAACGCTATTTTGCCAGGGAAGAAGCCGCAAAAAACTCAACAAGCAACGCATATTTACAAGTAAGACGTCGTGACCGTTTTGCCAAAGACGCTTCGTTTCACTATATTTTTCTATGATATAATGTAGAGGGATGTAATGCTTACCATACGCAAGAGTCGAACCTCCCTTTGCGGCCGCCTTCCAGGAACGACCATTCTTCTAAAATACCAAATTTTCCCATTCAAATCACTATACACTATACTTTTTACTACTTTATACTATACCTTTCGTAAAACGACCACGTGGAAAAGGTTTGGATGTGGCCAACGTTAACAATATCATTTATGGGAGGAGGACCCCGATACTTAAGTTCAAAGAGATTCTATTGCACAGGAAAGTGTAAAATCCGAATTTCTGGCTTTTCTTTGCAGAACCTACTTTGATCCCACATCCAGAAGGTAAATATTATCAATGCGCAGTCAGTCAGTCAGCCGTCAGGCGGATAGTCAGCCAGTCAGCCAGTCATCCAGTTATCCAGTCAGCCAGTCAGCCAGGCAGCCAGTCAGCCAGCCGGCCAGTCAATCAGTCAGCCAGCCAGCCAGCCAGCCAGCCAGCCAGCCAGTCAGTCAGTCAGTCAGTCAGTCAGTCAGTCAGTCAGCGTTCATGTGCATAGTAAGTCAGTCAGTGTGCCAGTCTAAGCATTTAGGCAGTCATTTAATCAGTTATTCAGTCGTTCGATCAGTCAGGCAGTCAGTCAGTTAGTTAATCAACTAGATAATAACTCACTAAGGCATCCGCTAATCCGTCAGGTACTTGGTTGTTTAGTTTTTCAGTTAGTTTGTCAGCCAATCAGTCGTGTGCCTAACAATCTTCCATCAAGTCAATTAGTCCACCAGTCACGTAGCAGGCTGCTAGTCACTCGTTCAGTAAGCCAAAAAGTCAGTCTACCTGTCAATCACTTGGTCGTTTAGTCATTAAGTCAGTCAGTCAGACAAACAGACAGTCAGTCAGGCAGTAGTCAGCTAGTCACGCAAAGTGACACTTATAAGATAATCTCCGTTTTCTTTGTAGATCTGTTGGCCTACCCCAGTCTCTTCTCAACCAAGTTGAAAGTGAAAGACCGAGTTCCCCAATGTTCACTGAGGCTCAACAATTTGTACTCAGTGATGTGCAGACCTACTTTAAAAGTTTCTTCAAGGTAACGTTGAACATTTGCTAAGCCCAGTTTTGACTTTTCTGGATCTCCTTTAAATCGAGAGTGACTCAATTTAACATCGAAGACATTCATGCAGTCAGAGTCTCAAAACGCCTTCATGCTTCTTGTCTTGTCGTCGGCGCCAATTTAGTGACGTCTTGGAATTTTAAAAGCCTTTTAACTCGCGTCAAACTTACAGTAAATTCATTATCATCGCTTCTTTCTTTGAAGCCTGTGAATAAAACCCTTTACTGCAATAAGTCAAATGAACACATCCTGTCGTCACTGTAGCAAACCTCAAAGATCAAATGGATTAAATAGGTCATGGCTAGTAAATTCTGTGTTAAAACAAAGGTGTGATTTACGCAATATTCCCACGCGCATGAAAAGGAATTCCTAGTTCTTCCAACAGGAGTTGAACCAATGACATTCCGATTAGTAGTTCGGATGTTCTACCACTGAGCTACAGGAGACTCGTGGGAGCTTAGGCCATTAAACAGGTCCATGTGACAAACATCCCGCATGCTACATGGGATCAGAATCAATCAATTTTATTTATTTATTTATTTGCCATTTTCACAATATTTACAAATAATACACCTAAGTTAGTGGCGAGGAGACCTCAGGAAACCACAAGACTTAAAGGAGAGAGGAGGAGAAGGAGATCAATCAATCAATCAATCAATCAATCAATCAATCAATCAATCAATCAATCTTTATTCACGGTATCACTTCATTAAAAACGTTCTTCCAGTGAGCCGTTTACATATTAAGATATCTTAAGAGAAACTACACTAATACTAAAAATATATCTATATATTAAGAAACTACCCTATAATTAATTACACAAAAATCAACCTAAAATGTGTATTACATAACTAAAATACGTTCTATCGCAACTCCCTCAACGCAATGCCCGGTTCAAAGACAGGGCAGACTTGAAAGAGTTGAGATTTATCTCGTCCTTGAGCACATTTTCTTGGTCATTCCACATGACTGTCCCCCTATAGGTGGCAGATAGGCGAAAAGAGTGAAATGGGATGGTAATTTTTCAGCATGGAATTATTTTTTCCGATTGTGCGAGTGGCAATATTGAATAAATAAAATTCATCTCCCTTGAATTTGAATTTTTTTCTTTTTGTTTGTAAAAATTGTAACAATTGTACATTATGAAATAAATAAATAGTTGAATAGTAGTTGAATAGTTGAATTTCTGTGTTCTCAATAGCTCACATAGGAAAAGACTGGCACCGAGTGGCCGTGCAAGTGATTGTGGGATTGTTTGGATCGACGCGTATTAAGAAGAAACAATCGCGTTCCTCCAGACATTCCCACAATCCCTCACGAGGCACTATCAATCTCAGTCTTTTCGAAAGTCAGCTACTCACTCTTTGTTTTATTGTTGTTAGCTCGCACAAGATGCCAGTGCCGTTCGCCATGATGGCACACCGAATACTCCAGGAAGTTTCAACAAGGCAGACACTTTCGAGAGCTCGCAGAGTTTTCTGCAGTTCTACAGAAGAAGAGCGAGAAAGGCTAAGGTGCGTTTCGCTATTTTGGTGGTCACTGATCGCAGTCAAATATAAATAAAAGAAGTCGGGTAAACGTCGAGGTAATTCCGAATAAGTTATATTCTAAGCACGGCATCCAAGAAAAGCAGCCTTTGTTGTTTTTTTATTTTTTTTATGCTTTTTTTTAGCTAGTTAGTTGATAATGATGGAAATACCGTGTCTAAATAAAATTATCCTATACTATCCTATCCTACCCTACCCTACCCTACCCTACCCTACCCTACCTTATCCTATCCTATCCTATCCTATCCTATCCTATCCTAACGTTTCCTACCCTACCCTACTACCTTATCCTATCCTATCGTTTTACCCTACCCTACCCTACTTATCCTATCCTATCGTTCCTACCCTACCCACCCTACCCTACCCTACTTATCCTATCCTAACGTTTCCTACCCTACCCTACCCTACCTTATCCTATCCTATCGTTTCCTACCCTACCCTACCCTACCTTATCCTATCCTATCGTTTCCTACCCTACCCTACCCTCCTACCCTAATGCTTTAGCTAGTTAGTTGATAATGATGGAAATACCGTGTCTAAATAAAATTATCCTATACTATCCTATCCTACCCTACCCTACCCTACCCTACCCTACCTTATCCTATCCTATCCTATCCTATCCTATCCTATCCTAATCCTTTATCCTACCCTACCCTACCCTACCTTATCCTATCCTATCGTTTCCTACCCTACCCTACCCTACCTATCCTATCCTATCGTTTCCTACCCTACCCTACCCTACCCTACTTTATCCTATCCTAACGTTTCCTACCCTACCCTACCCTACCTTATCCTATCCTATCGTTTCCTACCCTACCCTACCCTACCTACCTTATTCCTATCCTATCCTATCCTACCCTACCCTACCCTATCCTATCCTATCCTACTCCTACCCTACCCTACCCTATCCTATCCTACCCTATCCTACCCTACCCTACCCTATCCCTTACCCTACCCTATCCTATCCTATCCTATCCTATCCTATCCTACCCTACCCTACCCTACCTTATCCTATCCTATCCTATCCTATCCTATCCTATGCTATCCTAACCTATCCTACCCTACCCTACCCTATCCTATCCTACCCTACCCTACCCTACCTTATCCTATCCTATCCTATCCTATCCCTACCCTACCCTACCCTATCCTATCCTATCCTCTCCTATCCTACCCTACCCTACCCTACCCTACCCTACCCTATCCTATCCTATCCTATCCTATCCTACCCTACCCTACCCTACCCTACCTTACCCTATCCTATCCTATCCTATCCTATCCTATCCTATCCTACCCTACCCTACCCTACCCTACCCTACCTTATCCTATCCTATCCTATCCTATCCTATCTATCCTATCCTATCCTATCCTATCCTATCCTATCCTATCCTACCTATCCTATCCTACCCTATCCTATCCTACCCTACCCTACCCTACCCTATCCTATCCTATCCTATCCTATCCTATGCTATCCTATCCTATCCTACCCTACCCTACCCTACCCTACCTTATCCTATCCTATCCTACCCTACCCTACCTTATCCTATCCTATCCTACCCTACCCTACCTTATCCTATCCTATCCTACCCTACCCTACCCTACCCTACCCTACCCTACCTTATCCTATCCTATCCTATCCTATCCTACCCTACTATCCTATCCTATCCTATCCTATCCTATCCTATTCTATCCTATCCTATCCTACCCTATCCTATCCTATCCTATCCTATCCTATATCCTATCCTATCCTATCCTATCCTAACCTATCCTACCCTACCCTATCCTATCCTACCCTACCCTACCCTACCCTACCTTATCCTATCCTATCCTATCCTATCCTATCCTATCCTACCCTACCCTATCCTATCCTATCCTATCCTACCCTACCCTACCTTATCCTATCCTATCCTACCCTACCCTACCTTATCCTATCCTATCCTACCCTACCCTACCTTATCCTATCCTATCCTATCCTACCCTACCCTACCCTACCCTACCCTACCTTATCCTATCCTATCCTATCCTATCCTACCCTACCCTACCCTATCCTATCCTATCCTATCCTATCCTATCTTATCCTATCCTATCCTATCCTATCCTACCCTACCCCACCCTACGCTACCCTATCCTACCCTACCCTACCCTACCCTACCTTATACTATCCTAAAGATCCCTCCGAAAAGTTACGGACTATCTAACGCAGTCGATGACACAGAGGTTACTGATTTTTGTCTTTAAAGACCTTGTCTTATTTTTTTATATTAGACTTTTATGTAACAAATGTTTTACCTACAAACGAGAAACCAATTATGACGCTGCTTTCTTTCAGAGCACCGGCCGTTCTGCACCCACCAAAGAAGACAAAGACAACTTCAAGAAGGTCCTTCAGTCCATTCACGGGTGTCTTCCTGTTAAGATGGAATATTTTCGACGCTACCTGCAAAGTCATGGCGAACCCGATGGCTTTCCACGCCTGGAAAACGATCTTGTGTTTTATTTGGAGGTTCAGAAATTAAAGGTAGGCATTAGGTGATGAGCAGCAGCTCAGTTTGCTGGCGTAACATTATACTAATGCGCGAAACGAGTGATTTTTGTCCAACACTGAGAATTGTCTGAAGGGTTGGCGGGGAGGAAGCCCGCTTGGTCTGTCTGTGGCATTACTACGAGTTTAGCTGTAACATTTAGCTTTGGTATTTTATTTCCAATTTTAAAAGCAAACTGTTAGAACGTTTTTGGATTGTTCAGAATGTAAAACGTTGTCTGGAAGATTTTTCTAGATATGTAGTGAAAAAGGAAAGAGGTGGGGTGGGGTGGGACAAGATGGGAAGTGTGCAGCTTGGTAAACCTGTTGCCTTAGTGCTATCTTCGCTTTCCTGTGGCCTAAATTCTCGTAGTTATATAGCAACCGAATCCTTTTCTTTGTGAAAATCGTTCAATTTGAGGTTCTCTAGTCCCAAGAACATCTCAAAATCTGTTAATGATTCTGATCTTTCATTTAATCCAATATTTGAGAATGCCATTCTCACACTAATAGTGTTAGAAGGGTTCCGTAGTGGTGAGTTCGTCCATTCCAGAGTTGCCCGAATTTGATGGTTTTGTTTTTCGTTTGCAGGAGCTTTTCAGCTATATGGATGACGTAAGTAACTTTAATTTTCGAAAATTTAAGGTGGCTTTAAATCCGCCCCTAACAACACTTTTTAACTTTGAAGAATGTTGGATTTCTGTACGCTTATTGCTATTCAACAATAAAAAATGGGTGTGTCTAGCTCGTTTTTGAGTTACTACCGCTTAAAGCTAAAATTAGGGGTGTTTCTAATACTGTTGCAGCGGTAACCTGTTTTGTCAAGGAAATTGCTATAACGTGTTCACCAATTACCGGGGATTTGTTTCATACCACTTTGCTGGGAAGTGATGGGAACCGATGTCAAGCACCTTTTAAAACTGAAAAAGTCTCCAATTTTAAAAGTTCTTTAACTATTTTTGGCAACTGAACTCGTACCACGAGTCTTTGCTCCTTACTGCGCACACATGAAGAAACGAGAGACTCTCGAAAGACCCGTTAGATTTACGATTCCGATTTTTTTTCAAACAATTTAAATAAACTGAAGTAAAACAGAACTTTTACGTGGGACTGAACCCCAAGCATGCGCAGTTCAACCTGAAGTCCGATATTTTAAGACCTTTCCAGAGTCGCTCGTTTCCCGACCGCTGGACAAGGGGAGCGAAGTCTCTGGATGCGAGATTGTACTTTAGTATCCAGCCAAATCAGTACAGTAATTTTGTACAAAAGAAATTCAGCCGTTGCACGGTTCCAGCCATTTTCGGCTAGCCATTCACTGCTTTATTCTCACAGTTATGCTGTTCACGATCTCATTTCCGAACGGCATTTCTTTCAAATAGAACTAGAGTTTAAAAAGTTACAAGCCTTCTGTGGTTCCATTAATTTAAACCTTTCGTCGATTTAGATTGAAATGTTTTGGCATTTATGTTCCTGTAAGCTCTCTGTCGTTATTGTTTTCGTCCCAAGGTGGTAAATGACCTTATCAATTTTAAGAGGTGGCTGTGTTTGATAATTGAAGGGCGTGCAGAAATATTATAATAGGGAATTGCTGTAGTTTGTAACTCATGGCCACCTTTGCCAAGTTCTTGTCCTCGCTGTTAGTCCTACAATTCTTACAACGAGGTTTCCTTCTTTTCCCAGGTTTCTTTGAACAGAAAAGTGGAGGCAATCATTGAGTGTTTTCTGGACTCAGCCACCCCTCCCTGGCTACAGGTAAAACGCGACGTTGTTTTAAACATCCATTGTTCCTGAATATCCTCCCCTCCCTCGTGCGTTTCTCCCGCTCCACGCACGCATCGCTGGAGCCTCCACTCGCCTGAAATACGGTAAACATAACGCCTCTTCTACAGGCTACGAATATCCTGGCAGTACTAATTGCTTTTTTCCATCCAAAACATCACTTAAATCCTTCCAAAACTTGATATTTATAACTGTTGTTTTCATCAACAGTACTATCTGTCAAAAATAAACTGTGGCGAAGACTTTGACAACAACTATTTTACACAATGAAAAATCAGTCGGTTGCTCCATGCTCTTAAAAATCTAACGAAAAAATTCCGACCACAAGCCCTGCAGATATATTCGCAAAAAAAGCTCTGCGGTAATATATAAAGCTCCGTCGACTATAAGTGCATGGGCTCATGTTAAGTAAGTTTAGTTCACAAAAATGATACATACATACACACATACCTACGTACGTACGTACATACATAAACTTTATTTCTATTCGGATTGTAAATAGCATTATTGTGCTAGTATCTCCGAATACAGTTAATTATAAAAATAGGAAAACTAAGGACATTCAAATAAATATATATCGTCGTCGTGGCTATCCCTCGAGACAAGGATGATGGTCTTCAAATCAATTACTCTGCTTGTGGACTCTAAGATGACTTATGAGACCAATTTTGGCCTTGAATGTTCTTTGGCACTGAGGACAGGTGGTTCCAGATGGCGACGGGAGATTATTTCTAGCTTCTGGTTGGCTCTCCTTTCTCAAACGTCTCTTCTCCTCTAATGCTGCACACCTACTTGTTTCAAAGAACACTGACCCTTCATGTGTGGTTGCACGCCAAAAATCTCTATTCTTTGCATCAGTTTCCCAGGTTCTGATATCAATGTTGCACTTCTTCAAATTGGCTTTCAGAGTGTCTTTGTACCTCTTTTTCCGACCACCCCTCTTCCTCGATCCTTCTTTAAGTTGTGAGTAGAAGACCTGTTTTGGAAGTCGCTCTTCTGACATTCGGACAACATGGCCACTCCACCTGAGTTGACTCTTGATGATAAGAGCTTCCATGCTAGATACATTTGCGTCCTTAAGTACGCTGACATTGGTTCGTCTGTCATCCCAGCTTATCTTTAAAATGCTCCGTAGGCAGCGCTGTTTAAACTTTTCTAGTGTTTTCAGATGTCTTCGGTATGTTGTCCATGTTTCTGAGGCATACAGGAGGGTTGGAAGTACTACTGCTTTGTACACAAGAATTTTTGTGTCAGTACGAATGTCATGGTCTAGAAACACTCTCCTCTTAAGACGTCCAAAGGCTGTCCCAGCACATTTCAGACGATGCTGGATCTCATCATCCAGGTCAACACTGGAGGAAAGGTGACTTCCAAGATATGGGAAGTGATCAACATTTTCCAGGACTGTTTCACCAAGTACAATTGATGGCTGTGAAAGGTTTGAAAGGTTTGCCGCAGCTGGTGGAGGTTGGTAAATAACTTGTGTCTTCTTGGTGTTAACAGAAAGCCCAAGCTTCATATATGCAAGATTGAAGGCAGTCAAGATCTGTTGCAAGTGATTCTCGGACAGAGCTGCAGCACAGTTATCATCTGCATACTGGGACTCAGTAAGGGAACCAGCAGATGTCTTCCTTGCTGATTTAAGACGAGCCAAGTTGAAGATTCCACCATCTGTCCTGTACACAATTTCAATACCTTGAGGCAGGTCATCTTTGATGATGTGGGTAATTGCTGAAATGAATATAGAGAACAACGTCGGAGCAATCACACATCCCTGCCTCACGCCAGATTTGACTTGAAAAGGATCACTTTGTTCATTGCCGATCTTGACTGTGGCGCGCATGTCATCATGGAGTAGTCTTAGGACGCGGATGTACTTTGCTGGGCATCCATATTTGGACAGAATATCCCAAAGGAGTTCTCTGGACACTGAATCAAATGCCTTGGTGAGGTCAATGAAGGCCATATACAAAGGCTGGTGCTGTTCACGACATTTCTCCTGCAACTGACGAAGTGTTAATATCTTGTCAGTTGTTCCACGGGATGGTCTAAAACCAGATTGAGTCTCTGGAAGAATCTTCTCAGCTAAAGGGCGAAGACGATTATTCATGATACGAGCAAGAACCTTTCCTGCTGTTGAAAGCAAAGAGATGCCACGGTAGTTTCCACATTCTGACCTATCTCCCTTTCTCTTGTAGATGGTGACAATGGTCGAATCTCTAAGATCTGCAGGTAACTCTTCAGTTTTCCAGATGTTCCCAAGGAATCGATGTAGTTGGGCCTGAAGCTTATCACCACCATATTTGAAGATCTCTGCAGGTATACCATCAGGTCCAACTGCCTTGTTGTTTTTCATGGTTTTGATGGCTTCTTCAAGCTCCTCAATTGTTGGTTCTTTGGAAAGGGAGTTGTCAACAGGCTGCTTCGGTATACAGTTGATAGCATCGGGGTCAAAAGTAACAGTCTGGTTCAGGAGATCATCAAAGTGCTCCCTCCATCTAGACTTGATGTCTTCATTACGTTTTAGAATAGCTGAGCCATCTTTACTCTTGAGAGGGGCTTGACCATGAGTGGATGGACCATAAATGGCATTAGCTGCAGAGAAGAAGCCACGTGTATCGTTTCTATCAGCTAATTGTTGGATTTCTTGCGCCTTTTCCTTCCACCATTTGTTCTTCAAATCACGTGTGGTCTTCTGCACTACTGCTTTGCATACACGATATTGTTCCCTTTTTGAGGCGGATTGCTGGTCATTTTGCAAGGTGACAAATGCTTTCCTCTTATCAATGAGCTGTTGAAGTTGCTCATTGTTGTCATCAAACCAGTCCTGGTGCCTTTTCTTCTTCAGTCCAAGTGTCTCTTCACAGGTGGTTGTGATAGCAAGCTTCATTTGATCCTAGTGCTCTTTTGTTGATGGTGGGATTGGGTTAGGTAGCTTTGCCTCAAGATTTCGCTGAAACATCTTAGTGAGGAACCCGTTTTCGAAAGGAGCAAGGTGGTATTTCTTGGTAGTGTTCTGATTCTGGTGCTTCCGTTTTGGTCGGAGCTTTAGTCTCATGACAGCTGATATAAGCCGATGATCTGTCCAGCCCTCATCTGCACCAGTAACAGCTCTTGTTTTTAACACATCCTGTTGATCACGAGATCTTACTATAATATAATCAATAAGATGCCAGTGCTTGGATCTTGGGTGCTGCCAGGAAGTTTTGTATCTGTTCTTCTGTCTGAATAGAGTGTTTGTAATCACTAGATTGTGTTCAGCGCATTTGGT
The DNA here is from genome assembly GCA_016490735.1 of Pachyseris speciosa. Taxonomy (NCBI): domain Eukaryota; kingdom Metazoa; phylum Cnidaria; class Anthozoa; order Scleractinia; family Pachyseridae; genus Pachyseris; species Pachyseris speciosa. The sequence continues at coordinate 1,231,060 of JAEMWC010000120.1, read as the reverse complement.
GAGGAGAAGTGTTCCATTCTCATTGACTTTGCCAACTCCTTCTTTGCCGATTGGACTTTGCCACTCCAAAGTAGGTGGTCTTTCCCCACTCGGGCATTGAAGTCTCCAAGTAGAATTATCTTGTCCTCCTTCGGAACTGAGTAAAGTAAGCTGTCCAACTGGGCGTAAAAAGTCTCCTTTACTTTATCGTCAGAGTCTAATGTTGGTGCATAAGCACTGATGATGGTATCATGCTGGTTCTTAACAAGTTGGATGCGCAGAGTCATCAGACGTTCATTGAATCCCACTGGTTGTTCTGTCAATTTGGGAAGAAGACTATTTCTTATAGCAAAGCCTACACCATGAATCCTTGACTGTTCAGGATCCAGCCCTTTCCAGAAGAATGTGTATTGACCTTGGTGTGCTCTCAATTGGCCCTCCCCAGCTCTACGGGTTTCACTAAGAGCAACAATGTCAAAGTTGAATTTATAAAGTTCACGGGCGATAAAAGCAGTTCTTCTCTCTGGTCGATCTGAATTTATATATATAAAATATATATAAAAACTAACTAACTACTAAGTACTAACTAAAACTAAATCAATGCCCTTCTATTTGTTCTTAAATTGTTTGAGTTTATGTTTAAACATAGATAGGGTGTCAGCCTTCCTAGTAGTGTCCGGTAGTGTGTTCTATGCATTGGGGGCCAGATAGCGGAAAGAGACCAAATGTTGTTGTTCTAACAGCAGGCGGTTTCAGTTTGGCATAACCTCTTAGAGTATAGGAACCAGCGTCACGCACCTGTAGATACGTTCTTAAATTCGACGGTGCTGCACCGTGTAAGCATTTATACACGGTAACTAACATGTTCTGTACTCTCCTTTGTTCCAATGTGGCCATATGTAGTTTTGCGTAATAACTCTTCATAGGTACTAGATTGATCGTCTGGAACTACTCGGAGCGCCTGCTTATGAAGCTGTTCGAGCTTATCTTTACTACGTGCGCTACAGTGATGCCATATATCGCTACAATATTGGAACGCCGGTTGTATGAAAGCGTTGTATAGTCTTTGCCTTGTCTGTCTACATACCAGCTTTTTGAACCGCTTAATGACTTATTGCTGCTTATTCACTTTACTACAGACAGCCGAGACAGGCTTATCAAACGTGAGTTTAGAGTCTATATTTACACCTAACAGATCAATATCGTCACCTTTCTTAATATGTGTTCCATTAACTACAAACGAAAAGTCTTGATCTGTATTACCAAGAGTCATCAATTGAAATTTTTCAGGCTTGGCCATAAGTCCGTTATGTTTGAACCAATCCACTGCAATACAAAGTTCGTCATTCAACTTATTGTAAAGAGCTACATGATCACTATCTGTACTGTAAAGCTGCTGATCGTCAGCATAGGCATTAAGTTTAACCCTAGTTATAAAAAAGGACAGATCGTTAAGAAATACATTAAATAATGAAGGTCCAAGGACGCTCCCTTGTGGTACACCTCTGATTTAACTCCCATGAAGACACTGCATCGCCGACTTTGACTCGCTGAAGCCTGTCCCTTAGGAAGTCCAGCAGGAGCAGACAACTCTGCTCATCCACACCATATGCCTGCACTGAACTTCCTAATAAGTAGCGAGTGAGGGAGGCTATCAAAAGCCTTAAGCTAAATCCATAGCTACCATGGCGACAAGTTCACCTCGGTCCCGACTCTGCTTTCAGTCCTCTACCAGATGGAGAAGCGTGGTGTGACAACTGTGGTGCTTCCTGTAGGCACACAAGAAGTCGCCCAGGATGCCATTCTGGAAGTAGGGTGTTAACTGCGTTGCAAGAACCCTCTCAAAAACATTATTCAAAGCTGGTAAAACAGTCACCGATCTAACAGAGTTCTGTCCACATCATCTTCAGACCCCTAAGGCAGCGGGGTTATCTGACCCTTTTTCCAAACCGATGGATATTTGCATTGGGTGATCGCAATGTTGAAAATAATAGGCAGTGGAAGGGATATAAACTCAGCTGATACCTTCAGTAGTTTAGGGGTGATACTGTCATATCCCGGGGATTTATTAGTTTTCAAGTCTCGCAATATCTGCTCAACCACAATGGAATTGCAGGGGGCGAATGAAAAGCCTGTCATATGAGACCAGAGCGGGGGACGATTGTGCTCGATAGCCATCACACTGGGATGACTTGCGAAATCCTGACCATACTCATCAGACGCTGGGATCTTAATATAGTTCGCAATGTTAATAAAATAGTCATTAAATGTCTCTGCGATACGTGTCTTCTCTGTAATGATTTCTTCGCCCTCCTCCAAAATGATGTCCTTTGATTTGTAGGCACGTCTGGAGTGAAGAAACGACCGGTACGTATTCCAGAAATGACGCGGGTCTTGATTAATCTCATCCGATTTTTTCCGAAAATGCTCCTTTACGGCCTTGCGCCTCAATGATGTACAAATTTTCCTCTGGGACTTATAGGCTGCGTAATTTGTATCCGAATGGCATCGCCTAAAGGCTCTCCAAAAGTGATTACGATGTCTAATCGCTTTTCTCCATGCTTCATTCATAAATGGGGACTTGATTACCTTGCACGTGTACAGATTTTAGGGGTGCATGCTCGTCCATGGATGTGTACAAGGATTGAAATGCAAATGTCACATCGACGTCTTCAAAACAATTCATAACAGTAATAAAAGGCGCGTCATTTAAATCAGAACAGAAGTTGTCAATGATAAAATTTTTTAGGCTCCTAAATTGAATTTTCTGAGATCTAGATCTTGGCACAGAAGCCCTTAGAATAGCGTAAACTAATGCATGATCGCTAATGTGCGGATTAACTACTCCTGCTTGCAGGACGCGTGACTTTCTGTTTGTTATTATGAGATCAAGCAAACTTTCAGATGTTTTGGTTATGCGAGTTGCTTCATGGATAAGATTGTGAAAGTCGAAAATATCCATGTCAGCCAAGTCCCTGCCGTCCCTGCCGTCCTTGGATGGTCGGCTATTTAAGTCCAGCATATCACAATTAAAGTCACCGAGGCAAAACACACTTTCCGAATTCATCGTAGCAATCTCAAGAATATTTTGCAATTCGGGTCGCCATATAGATTTGTTAAGCGACGGTGGTCGATACAAACCAACAACAGTCATCCACGATTTAGCCAACTTCACTCTTACTGCTAAGGTCTTAATTCCAGTCGAGTTCTCCAACTTCTTCACCCTCGTAAAGGGGACATTGCTACAGATAAACATTGCTACCCCTCCTCCGCCGCGGGTTCTATCATTTCGAAGCATCCGGAAACCAGTGGTGCAGACTGATGTACTTCTCGATTCTCCTCCAACTCAGCATTATCCACTTCTCCACCCGCAGAAAGTTCTTCAAGATTCGGCTCGCCTTGCTCATTGTACTTCTTTACAAACGACGTGTCTCGATTAAGTTCCATTCCAGAGTCGTTCCTTACAGTGACTTGTCCCCTCTCCTTTCTCACCACTTTGAAGGGACTTGGGTGAAAATTTGTGGACAACTTGTTCGTCTTCGTCACCCTCAAAAGAACTTTATCCCCAACCTCTACTGACTTAGAAACGGCTCCTCTCTTGCTATCTGCGTACATCATACCGTTCAACTTGTTCAACCAATCCCTGAAGAAGGGCGTAGACCCTGTGGTAGTCTGTGGCGTTGACCTGTAAGCCATCAGAAATTTGGGTAACTCCTCACGCCAATCTCTGCCTTCCACTTGCACAATTTGCAGGCACTTCAGTAAAGACCGGTTTTGTCGCTCAACTTCACCGTTCGCCTGCGGCCAGAGTGGCGGAGTCCGGCGATGCTCGATACCATTTGTTGTCAGGAACTCCTCAAATTCAACTGAGACGAACTGAGGACCGTTATCAGTTCTCAAGGAATAGAGGATACCAAACCTCGCAAACATAGGAGTAATTGCTTTGATCACGTCAGCACTCGTTGTCTTCTTCAGAATGGACACCTCGTAAAATCTGCTGTAGTAGTCAACCACGACTAAAATACTCTCTCCAGAGGGCAGAGGTCCCATTAAATTTGCACTGCAATCTTGCCACGGCCCACTCGGGAGTACAACACGAGACATTGGTTCAGGAGGCCCATATCCACAAACCACTTGGCAACCATGACAGACTTTACACAGCCTCTCCACGTCACTGTCCATCTTTGGCCACCAAAATTTTCCTCTTAGCCTGTTCTTTGTCTTCACCACGCCTTGATGACCTTCATGGGCAATTTTCACGACTCGTCTTTAACATGAGCGTACGCGGGCACTGTACACTGGTTCCAGTTCCCAGATCTCACGCAACTCTTCACAATACTCAGTTCTTCGTCATCATAAGAAGCTCTCTCAATTGCTTTGGGTGAAAGTGCAATTGGTACACTGTTCTCCACGATCGCCCTGACCCAATCGTACTCTTCGCCTGCGTCCACCTGTCTGCTGGAATTCAACCTCGACAGGGGGTCAGCAATGTTCACCTTTCCTGGACGATAAACTACTTTGAAGTCGTACGACTGCAGGCGTAATACTCATCTCTCGATTCGCGCACAAGGCTTTGAAGTTGCAGAGTAGATGCGTTCGAGAGGCTTATGGTCGGTGTCCAACTCGAAGTCTTGACCAGACACATAACTGTTAAACCGCTCACACGACCACACAAGTGCCAATGCTCCCTTCTCAGTCTGGCTATACCGTTTCTCGACGAAGCTTCTCGATGCGTACGCGATAACTCTCCAAACATCCCACTGCAACTGCGTGAGAACTGCACCAAGACCAACTGGTGATGCCTCTGCGACAATTCGCGTCCTACAACCGACCTTGTCGTACGCCAGCGTTTCCGCTTTTGTGATCAGACGTTTCAGCGCCTCGAAAGCAGACTGCTGTTCTGCTCCCCCAAACGAACCGGGTCCCCTTTCTCGTTAGGTCTTGTATTGGTTTGGCCACCGACGCTAAATCTGGCAAAAATTTTGCAGAGGACTGAACTAGGTCCATAAAGGATCTGACCTCGCTGACATCCTTTGGAGGCCTCGCGTCTCGAATTGCAGCAATCTTATCCTCGCTTGGGTTGATATCATCACTGGTCAGTTAATACCCGAAGAACGTCAGTTTTGACAAGCGGAACTCGCACTTGTTACCATTAAGCGTCAGCCCAACGTCCCTCAACCTGTCCAGAACTGCTTAGAGCCTCTTGACGTGTTCTTCCACGCCGTTTCCATGAATGATCAGATCGTCAGCGATGTTTGCGACACCATCACAACCCCTCAACACGTCCCTAACTATCGGCTGGTACTTTTCCGGAGCAGATGTCACGCCAAACAACAGCCTCTTGTAACGATACAAACCACGATGCGTTACAAACGTCCTGATGTGTCGACTATCCTCGCTGAGAAGGATTTGGTGGAACCCCCACTTTAAATCAAGCTTGCTAAAAACTGTGCTACCGTTTAAATCGTGTAAGAGTTCTTCAACCGTTGGAATGGGGTGTCTCTCCCTTATGATCGCTTCATTGGCGCGCCGCATATCCACGCAAATTCGTGACCATCAGGCTTTGGAACAACCATCCAGCCCGACGGACCTTCCGGTACCTCTTCAATGATATCTGCCTCCAACAGCTCGTCCAGCTTCTCGTCCACCACCTTTGCACGTAGCCCAAAGGGTATCCTGCGTACTGGCTGTGCAACAGGTTTGACGGACTCATCTGCATGAAGCTTGAGCTCGTAACTTTGAGAAGACCGATTCCTGTAAAGAAATCTTGGTATTGCCTCCGAATGTCACCCTCAGAGCAGTCGCTAACAACACTGTTCGCATGCAAAGGACCAACGGGTAATAAACTGAGTAATTCAGCGGTTTCCCGCCCTAGCAGAGCTCGCCCTTCACCCTTGATGACTACAAAATCGGCTTGGCAAGTAGCATTGCTGCTTGGCGATGCAACAGTCGCTGAGAATGTTCCAAGAGTCGGCAGTGAATCCGAACTTCCATAGGCAAACACCTCTTTAACCGATTTTCGGGACTCACACTAACTTCCATTGTCCTTTAACCATTCCCACGTTTGTTGTCCCATTAGATTGCAGGTAGCTCCAGAGTCTATCAACACGTCAGCTAAGTCCACCCCTTCAACGACTAGAGTCACGACACTACTACCAGAACTCTGATGTTCGTTGCACTGGCCAACCGTGAATGCGAAGTCAGGACTCTGTCTAACCACGCCAGCTGACAGCTGGTTTCAAGCCTTTTTGTACGGAAAATATAAGTAAAGCAGACAACCAAGGAACTTCCTATTATTACTATTATTATTTTGAGCATTTTATAGAGGTAAACTTAACTCATGTCATGAAATCTCCATAAAGCGACTTCAAAACTTCCTTCCATTCTCGCGGAGCTGGCAGGTAAAAACCATCGAAATTCACTTCCGTCAGTGGGAAAATCTCGCTCTGGTTTCGAAAAATTGGATCGTAAACACATCTCCTTAGAAACCAGTTTAACGAAGTGAACAACTCGATGAAATTTCCATCAGAGTCAGTTTCCACGACAAAGAAGTCCAACATCAAACCATCCTTGCAAGCCATCGTTATGTTTGCAGTTGGTTTTCATGCAGTATTTGTAGCAGCTTCGAGTGTCTCGGAATTTTCCTAGCATACCACTACCAAAATGGAACTTTCCAGTGAATGTCTGTCTCTTCCGTTTGAAAAAAAAAATATCACCAGGAAGTTCTTTCACGCCGTATTTGACGAACTTCTCAAAGTCTGCTTTCGGAATACAGATGTCTACATCAGTGTCGAAAGGAACAACCATTGTGTCTCACGGCGCCCATCAAAGTGCCTCTGTACAACCAGTATCTTATACCATGTTTCTTAGCAATGAGATCAAAGATTCTTAGGATCCTGGTGAGCACAAGTTGAGCCTGTCGAAGCAGTGTTGTTCCCTTGTGGCGAATGTCTGGGCAGTTGAACTCACCGTTCGGTTGGCGCTCGCACTGACCTAAATTTGTGTACGGAATCGGGTGAAGATCTCTTTGATCAAGCGTTGATCTAGTATTGTTTATACCTGCTAAAAGCCTGAGCGTGACCAGTATGAAGACAGCGTTTTTGCAGGTGATTTCACCGAATAGTTGCTCGACAAAACATATTGAAATTGTTGATGTATTCGCCTCCAAGTCGAGTAGCTGCAACGCGCGAAGTCGACTGCCGTTTGCCATTTGATTAGAAGCCTCTCCCTACTTTTGCTCCCATTTTCTCGCTCCCAGTCCCCCTCCCCGTGTTCATTTGATAAGAACCTGTCAAAGCCAGATCACTAACAGAATATTTTATTTATTTTTACTTTTTTTTAACGGTATCGGGCTGGGCGCAGTAGGTTTTTTCTCTTTCCCTGGTTAACCTGAAAAATAAAATAAAAAAGACTATGAATTCTCTTTCACAAGTTCCATATATTACAAAATGTATTCGTGGATGTGGATGCTTTTTTCTTTCTGGAACAGCTTCAAAGGGTCTTTCTGGAAAGGATTGGATTTGCTTAACCCTCCCCTCCCTCAAGTTGGTGTTTTGCACTCGCCACAGTTCAGTCAATGATTGGTTAAGAGCGTTAACAGGTTTAAGCCTGAACACAAACACCCATTCCCTTTATAAACAAATAACTTCTTAATTAACATTTAGGTATCCCCTTTATTATTTAAATAGTTTCGATGAAACTTCATAGATCTTTCTTTCCTTAATGTGCTGTTTTTAATTTGGCAAGGTAACAAATTCATTTGCTGAAAAACTGAATTTGTCACATAAAATTGGGGCAAATTTTCTCATGTAGACGAGGAAATAAAAATTGTCACAGAAAAGTTGTCACAGAAAAAATGCCGCAAATGTGCTTTTGTGGATGCGGCTTGAACAGAAAATTCGTTAACAGCCAAGGTAGATTCTAATGATCTTTTAGAGGTAGATTTCTTTCTGTGCTATTCGAAAGCGTTAACCGAAGCATTCGAGCAACCCCAAATCCTGGAAAGTACGCAGAAGCGAATGGAGAAATTTGAGAGGACTGAAGTCTTTGCGAGATCTTGGGCGTGTAGTAAAATGGCTGCCGTGAATAATTAACCAATAGACCGCTTTAGTTAGTCTTATTTTATTTACTATTTTTAGATTGACATCGGACCAGAGCTTGCCTCTAGAATCATACACAAAGCGCAAGTGTTTTCATCAGGAAAAAAGATCCCCAGAGAGCAGAAGGACCCGGGGCTGTTTGATGACGCGCAAAGTATTCTGTTTAAAGAAATGTTGCCCTACTGGGCTGGGTTTTGTAAACAGTACACCCAACCTGCAGACGAAAGCAAGGTCAAATTACCACGTAAGTACCTATGTTTTCAACGACAGTCGAACCCAATCTTATCTCTCAGGTTTTATCGCTACAACTAAAGGTGTTTAGTATAAATCTACTAGCGTTCTATCACGAATGCCGTCCTCTGATTGGCTAAGCTACTCGCTATCTATTCTGTTGTAGACAGTGAGTAGCGGTTGTTAACAAAATGGCGCCCGCTTCTTCGCGTTTTCAAAGTGTCTGTGAAGAGAATTTGGACAATTTACTTGTTTAGTTTTGAACGACTAGTAAATTTGTACTAAAACAATTAGATTGTTCGCTCTCGATTTCTATGCGAGATAGAAATCTCGAGCTCATAATCTAATTCTTAAATATAACATTTAGCTTTTTTTGCGAGCCGGAGAACAACAAACTTTCGCAACATTTAAAGAAAGGGGAAAATTAATTCACATATTTCAACAATACTATTTGAAGCTGCTCACAGTAAATGGTCATGATTTTATCTTTCTTGTAATTTGTCTCGTATTGTAATGTAGTTAATTCTTTAATTGAAAGTGTAAGAGTAGTTTTATTCATTCTGTAATTGTAGTAAAAAACAAAACAGTCTAGAGTGCCACACATGTGGTGACTTTGAGGTAGCCTGCTGCAGCCGTTTAGATATTTCGGGGGAGGGGGACTAGTGGGGGTATTACGGGGGGGGGGGGGGGGAGTGGAAAGAGGTAGCGAAAACCGGCGTACAAACCAATCCAGTAACAGGGATAGGGATTTGTTTTTGTTTTTGTTTTTTTTCGCTTGCAATATTCTACGTTCTACGTTCGCAGACCAGGTTTCGCTTACCCTAGTATCTGAACGCCTGGTAAAGCTCCTTGGACGTATATCGCTTAGTTTCTTTTTAACGTAAGTGGTTTTGACCCATGCATGATCATGATCAGTCCTATGAGAGTTCCCTTTGGTTCTGTGTATTGTCGTGCAAGGTGCATCTATCGCCTTGGTTTGTAAGGATGTTGCCTACTAAAAGAGGGATTTTTCTATGTCTATGCACAGCATGAAAATAGAGATTTAAGTCATCATAAAGTCAGAATAAAGCCCTTGTAAATTTGTACTTTAACCGGCTATAAGCTGTATTCACGGTTAGTAAGTCTCATCTTTACACTAACTTTACACCTCTGCGTAAAGCTAGTGTAAGAAAACAATTTAACGCTTGATTTAAGATTTTCGTAAAGTAGGTTTAAATTCCAGATTTACGCTTCCTTTTCGCTGCGTATAAAGAAGGATGAAAACCGCCTTTAATTGAGCGTAAAGTTGGTTTGAATGGAAGTTTAGTGCACTTTTGATTGACCTAAAGCAAGAACGAGGGGACCGCTTTATTTTCAGTTTGTTTGGCGTAAAGTTGGTGTAAAAGCAAAATTACACTTCTCAAACGACGTTAAATTGGCTTGTTTGATCCCCAAGCATTCTCAGCCTTTATTAACACAAGATTAACAGCTTAAAATTGAGACAAAAGTTAATTTTATTCAAACTTTACACCCTGGGTAATCTGCTCGCCCGAGCTTATGCTGCCTTTACTGAACGGTCTCGTAAATTGGAATTTATACACCCTTATGAACATTGTAAAGCTAACGTAAAGTTTTAGTAACTTTACGCTAACTTTGCGCTGCCTTTACGCAATGGTCGCGTAAATCCACCTTTATACGCCTTCACGGATGCAGTTAAGTCGACGTCAAGTTCGTTAATAAACTTTATGCTGACTTTACGCAATGGTCGCGTAAATCTGCCTCTGTACAGCTTTACGGATCAGTAAAGCTGGTATAAAGTTTGTAAACCAACTTTAAGCAGATTTCAGCAAACTTTATTTTTCCGTAAATCTGAATTTTCATGCTGCGTATGTACCATAAGCAAATCTTATTAAGGGCTATTGGTCTGAAAAGATATTTGGGAATAATCACACATTCTTTGTTCAGAGAGAATTAATTGGCAATACGAATTCAAAAGAGCTTTAGAAACGCGCAGCAAATATTTAATACTGATCTTCCGAAATCGCGCGGAATATCGCCTGATACGTATACCAGCAGGATTATCCACGGTTGCTTGTTTGAACATTCAATATACAGCAATGGTAGACACCGCCGTGACGTGTTACCTCTCAAGTGGCTACCATAAATTTGAGCGGTGCACCTTTGCTGCGCTGTTTGTTTTCATCGTGAGCCAAGTCACTGAGCTGAGATTTTTTAGCACTTTTAGCAGCAGCATGTAAAATATATGATCTTTTTTTCTTTAACAGCCACAAAACAAGAGAGACTCCTTCAAAAGCGTTACGCGGAATTTCTCAAATATCCCGCGGTCACAAAGACGATCATATTACCTCACGTGCTCCCTACAGCGCATGGTCAGTCCAAGAGTGAGATGAGCTTTTCTGTGTCAGACGGGATGAAGTGGAAGGTAAGCAAATGACAGTCGACTCTTATGTGCAGTGAAGGACAGCTGTAAGTTATTATCACGATTAACGTCCGATTGGAACTTCGGAGGGTCGGTTGCTCGTGAGTAGCCTACCCCACCCCCTCCCCTCCCACTTTCTCCTTCCCCTACAGCAGCCCACCCCACTCCCTCCACTCCTACTTTCTCCTTCCCCTACAGCAGCCCACCCCACCCCCTCCCCTCCCACTTTCTCCTTCCCCTACAGCAGCCCACCCCACTCCCTCCACTCCTACTTTCTCCTTCCCCTACAGCAGCCCACCCCACTCCCTCCCCTCCCACTTTCTCCTTCCCCTACAGCAGCCCACCCCACTCCCTCCCCTCCCACTTTCTCCTTCCCCTACAGCAGCCCACCCCACTCCCTCCACTCCTACTTTCTCCTTCCCCTACAGCAGCCCACCCCACCCCTCCCCTCCCACTTTCTCCTTCCCCTACAGCAGCCCACCCCACTCCCTCCCCTCCACTTTCTCCTTCCCCTACAGCAGCCCGCCCCACCCCTCCCCTCCCACTTTCTCCTTCCCCTACAGCAGCCCACCCCACCCCCTCCCCTCCCACTTTCTCCTTTTCCTGCAGCTCGGAAGCATTGTATAGCGTAGTTTTTTGGGGGAGAAAAGAACGTCATATAGTGGCAGAAACTCAGTCGAGCTTTAATGTGAATTTGGAAGTGTCATGTATTCTCCATTTTATCATTTCGCATACCTGTTAACAAATTTATCATTTCACCACGTTAAATTTCGTGATGAAATCGTTACCTGAGATGACACGTTTCGCTGAGAAGTTTCACTGATCTTACGTAGCACTCGAAACGGAGGAAAGATGTACCTACCTTGCGTAGCTGGCGTTCAGGAACAACATTTCGTTCTAGTTGAGAAAAATCCTTTAGCGAGCGCATATACTGTGAAAATCATGCTCTTACGAAAGCCCGTGGGAAAAATGGTCATCACCTCTCAGAACAATTTCTCTGTCATCTCGTCGAATATTAAGGCTCGATGAAACTCTAGCTAATGCTTCCTCTGCCAATTTGCTTTCCTTCTCACGTTAAAAAATAAACACAAATAGATGCCCTGACATAAAGTCCCTTGGAGTTCTCCCCTGGAGATTAACAAAACATTTGATTGACGTACATAGCATCTGATCCAATCAAAACGGTCCGTACGCTGGCGTACGTACTACTCGAAAAGGTCCCTCCTCGTGGCTTCGCCGCTTGCTTGCGCGCTCCTCAACAAAACCACCAGCTAAGCAGGCTAAGATGTACCATTCACTAGTTTTCCATCCTTACAGGAATCTAAGGACCTTGAAACAGCTAGTGTTGTGTCCAGTATTGCCGGAAGTGCTCGGGGCAGACCTGCGGAGAATGGTCCATCAATGGACCTGTCCAATCAACAAACACAAGTGGAAGTAATCACGTGACAATAGCCCCATGAAGTTGGTCCTGTGGTGCGCAGCCTCGCCGGTGAAATTGGGATTTTTGCGATGTTCCTACTGAGCACGTTACATTGTTTGTAAATCATCATGAAACACTAGCGGAAGTAAACTGGCGGTAAATAGGCAAAACAGTCTTAAAGCAAAATACTTATTTTAATTATTTTGACTGTTTTGCTGAATCAGTGCATTTAAATTCAAGTCTTGGTCCTTTTGGTGTGTTACTTCGGCTCTAAACACCGACAAAAGTTGTATACATGAATTCTCGGTCGTATTCATGATCTTTGAAAGTATTTATAGATTCACGTAAAAATTCCGTGATCCGTCGTGAAAAATATTCGCGCGTTCACTTCAGGATTTGCTGAATATGGCAATTATTTCCCGTGCGTCGTTTTAGAAGCAAATATAAGAAACATTGGATTGTAGCTCGGGCAAGAGAAGGTGTGCGAGCGTGAATTCTTCAACGTACCCTGTATGCGTAAAGTGATGAAGTACCACTCCACATTACATCTGCTCTAAACAGAAATGCAAAGGCGGCTTTGGCAATGCTGCTTTCCTCAGTCGATGTCATTCTTAGACCAGGAGCTCTTTATCCGAAACGTACATTTCCATACTGCGTTTGTGAAACCGCGTTTTAACAAGAAGGTCTGTTTTTACATTAACCTTTCTCGCAGATTGGCTTTGGATAGCCAATCAAAAGCGATTGCGTAATGAATAGGCTGCTAATAAGTAACTACGGCAACCACGACAACTTGTCCACGTGGGAAATAACATGGTGGACAAATGCGAATCTTCATCGGATTGTTCTGAAAGCATTTCAGGCGATAATTCCAGTATTTACACGGGAAGTAGTAGTGGACGTAACCGGAACAGTTATTTTTGCGGGAAAGGCTTATCTAAAAATAAACCTACTTGTACATACATTCATAAACTTTATTTCCATTCAGATTTATGAATAGTACCAGACGTGCTAGTATCTCCGAATTCTCCGAATATAAGCTCTTGATTGTTGTAAAAACGCTGTTGAACGAATTTATGGACATTGCTCGCTTCTGGTAATTAGGTAATTGTAGTGGGCTTCTGCTTAAACCATATGTAGCTGTTTTAGAGAAGGAAACTATTTCGAAACGATTTATTACGTGAACTTGAGTTTTCGTCAACATACTTTTTGTAAGAAATTTACACTTACATTCATTTTCCGAGGGAATATTTATTTTATACATTAAATCATTTTTTGACAACAGGATTGGCCAAGTATGTTATAAAATACAGCAGAGTATTTTTAAAACTGATTAAAAAAACTATTAATATTTTGGTTATGTTCCTGTCCTGTTCTTGTTTGGAGTCTCGTATTATAACGATCGTATTGAATAATAATAATATAATAATAATCACTTTATTTAAGTCTCAAATGTATTTAGCCGAGCACAGATGCTCGACTAATTGGGGAGACTAAATCAAATCAACTCTAAATAAATCAAATCAAATGTTGTTTTTTGGGGAGAGGGGAAAACCGGAGTACCCGGTGAAAAACCTCTCGGAGCAGAGTAGAGAACCAACAAACTCAGCCCACTTATGACGCCGAGTCCGGGAATCGAACCTGGGCCACATTGGTGGAAGGCGAGCGCTCTCGCCACTGCACCAACTCTGCTCCCCTAACGTTTCGTTTGAAAGTTACTTCTGTCAACCCTAGTGGAAATAGAGGCGCATATAGCAATACGAGTTCATTCCGATTACCGCCGTGCACTATGGGAAACATAAACACGATCTTAATCTTAACGTTACCTAGCCTCCTTCGCAGACGTCTTTGGGCTCGTCACGCGTTCCTTGCCCACGAACGTCTGCTGAACTGAACTACCACTTCCGTTCGCGGCGGTTAGCCGATCATAGTCCGTTTTCCAAGTTATGGAAAGTAGGACTTCGACCCCTGGATTATTTTCACAGACGATGCACGTGAATCGGGTTTCGATTTCCATTCTTATGCAGCTTGTTATTGGTTTCTTCAAAACAAAGGCTAACCGCCGACGAACGGAAGTGGCAGTTCAGTTCAGCAGACGTTCGTGGGCAAGGAACGCATGACGAGCCCAAAGACGTCTGCCAAGGAGGCTAAACGTTAACGTGTACGTTCTGGGTATAAAATTTTCGATTTTTAGTATTCTCCATAAAAATGAACTTTTTATTGTGATCTTTCAAACATTATTCAAAACGAGTGAATAGTCGCCGAGAAATTGAGAAAAAACCTATTTGCACCGGATGTAAGCGTTGACATTATATTAATGCGAATGCAGCCAACCGGCGCGAATTGCGCGGGAAATATTGGATGCAAAAAAGATGCTTTCGAGAGTTACAACTCAACGGCGATTTGTTCGATTTTGATCAAATTTGGACAGCCGCTAGATTAACTTATCTTCAACAAAAACGTGCTGGGGAATTAGATAATTCCAAACCGTATTTTTGGTGAGAGCCATTTCCGTGCGGTCGGTCGGTATTTTCTCCAGCGAATTTGAAAATGCTCTGTAACTTGCGAACGCAATCGAATCTAGGATCCCCCCCCCCCCCCTCCGGGTTTTTTTTAGCTTCTGGGTTCCAGGCTTTCAGAAAAATATCAAATTCCCCTAAATTCAATTTCTTACAAAATAAATGAAATGTTCGAATAGCTAGTTTAATTAGCTTTAATTTGATAGGGGGTTTATGGCGTCTGGGCTGTTATCGGGAGACGCTACAACTCCTAGATTAGAGACACCCCTGAAGGTATACGGTAACCTTAAAGGCAGCAAAGGGACGGGAAAACGAGAGTTCCTGGGAACGAGGTTGCGATAGTTTGTTCCAAGGAAACAGATGAAATTTGTCGTTTTATCGTATGATCAGTCCGGCCGAGCTGGCGCAATCCAATAGAAAATAGCATCGTATGGTGGCCTGATCGGGGCCGGACTGGTTGAGGTAAGGCGGTCCGGAAAGCCGTGGGACTGCTATCTCTGAATGGAGAATCTCTAACTGAAAATAGGGAATCCCTTAAAGCGGGAATGTTAAGAATGTGGAATCCCTTAAACGGGAGATCTCTATTTAAAACGAGGAACGAGGAATCTCTAAAATGGCGAATCTCTAAAACAGGGTGGCTCTAAAACGAGGAATCTCTTAAGGCGGGGTATACCTGAGCACCGTTTTTCTTTTCGTCGCTAAACATGGATTTAACGTTAATAACTCGTTCGCGTTATTTCAAGCAATCAAAAAATCCCTATGCTCATTTCATGAAGCTATATTGTGGGATATATTGTAAATTTTTTGGTGAGTTTTGGGTATATTTGGAAAGAAATAATATTTTCTCAAAGGATTAGTTAATCTAGAGAAATAGGAAATATTGAAATTCAATGAAGGTTTAAAAGTGGAATTTGAAGTTAGAAATCAGTAAATGAACACCAAAGCAGTTCCCCAGCAACCTGCAGTGCCCTTGTGGGGTGTCAACTGTCTGGTGGTGTTTCAAAATACTTTTTATTTTTACATTTCAATCCCTTCTTTAAACTACTTTTAAAAGTTTCACTTCAGTCAAATTCACGTGTACCCCCACCTTAAACGGGGAATCTCTAAAACGGAAAATATAATGACCGCAATCAGTTCTTTACGCTTTCATCCGGAGCCATCTTTTGTTTGTTTTCATTTTAAATAACCAGTGCGTGTGTACTGCGGTATCACACAGATGACGTCAGAACGTGGTAAGAACAAAGACATAAGCAGGCGAGTAGCGCAACTGATGTTCTTACCATGTTTCAACGTCCCATGTGCGTTATCAGAGAACCGTCACACACTGACGACGTCAAAACGAGGTACGAACAAAGAAGTACGCTACGAGTTGAGGTGAGTGGCGTGACTGATGTTCTTTCCACGTTTTCACGTCCCCGTGCGTCATCATAGAACGGCACGCACTGATGACGTCCAAACTTGGTAAGAACAATGAGCTATGCTACGAGCTGCAGGATATTACTGGACTGATGTTCTTACCACGTTTCAACGCCTTCCCCATGCGTTATCAGTGAACGCACGTACTGACAGTGGAATCTATTTATATTATACATTGTTTGTTTTGTTTTGTTCTTGTTGTTCTTGTTGTTTTTAACATTTTTTTCTTCGCGTCATTTGTGCGTCTGTACTTCAATCGCAAACTCCTAAACCAATCAAAAGGCGAGGATTACACCGGCCATTGCATAATACCGTATAATTATAACCCACATCGTTTTAGTTTAAAAGTAACATTGAAACCTACTTAAACGGCACTACCTTGTTTATTAATATTTGACAATAAATATCAATTCCAATTGTTGTCGTGTTGACCTTTTAAAGCGTCCAGGCATTTTCCATAGCTTAAACAGCTTAAACACAAAAATGTGTGGTTCTCCCTCAGACCATTCCACTTTCATAAGCCAAAAAATAAAGCCTGATCTCGTTCTGTGCAATTTGTCCAAATAAGTTGGAGCATTGAAGCAACCTTTTACGTGATCCGAGGCAGATAACGAGAAGCTTGCGAATTTTTGCGTGTAAATTTTAGCGAGTTGAAAGTTTGGTCGATGAGACGTTGCAAAAGTCAAGGGACCACTCATTTTTCCTGACACGCAGTACATATAGCTTGCATTATTACTTCATCGCGGTGCCAGAGCCTCTGCTATCAGATGGACAAAACGAACGCCATAAAAGGATATTACATAAAGTACGCTGGATATTAAGAAATTGCAATCGCCGGAACACAAATAAGTAAATTATTTTTTGACCTAGCTTTTAAAGAAATCTCTTAAAATGGTAACCAAACAAATTTTCACAAGCAAACACGTACAGCTGGTAATTATTTTTTGGACTTTCGTCTCCAAATCCTTTGTTCTGAAAACCCGAAGAATGTCTTCTCGCAGAGGTCATTCTCAGACCCGGCTCTGTCCCATTCGTCCACCTCAAATATTCCACCGGAGGACAACCTCATACAGCCGCGCATGGAAAGCTTGGGTAGAATTTTCAACTATCACGGGCGATAGTGTTGTGTAAACCGCTCATTGAAGTTGCTCAGCTTTGCCAGTCTTTAACCGCTTTGGAGTCACAAAGGTACGGAAAACAAAAATTCCAAAAGAAATTTATTTTCGAGTGGACGTAATCTCCGTCCACTCTAAAACATCCTTTCACATTCAGTTTCGCATTCATGCAGATGACTTTTTTTTCGTATTCACGCCGAAAGGACATTGAAGGCCACTTCTATTTATGTGACGGCAAATAAATTCATCGATGAGCGGTGTCCAAAAAATGCTAGAAAGGGACCAGTTCACTGCTATTCAAACGAGAAGGGTAAGTTGTAAAAGACACGATTATAGCCAAAAAACGCTTATTTTGTATGAGTCAGCATGATCTTGCATTGTATTCCATAAACAAATCCAAACCAATTAATGCAAATTAACAGTTATGTCTTGTGGGATGGCTTTCCAAAATGATACTAAAAATAGTTGATATTTATGCCGTCAAGACTTACAATACCCCCAAACAAGAAACCACCACACTGAAAATTAATCGGCCTAAAGACACCGGCCATTTGAACGTGGTCGCAACAATGAACAGTTGATCCAAAGGATTACTACGAGTTTTTCAAATCGGCAGTCTTTGTACAGCTGTGTTACTCTTCAAATAGGATTAGAACAAATTACACAATGAACAAGATTACGTCAGCGTTCCCGTTACTAAATAAACTTCCTTAAATTTCCTTAAAAACTTCCTTCTTATATTTCAAGCACAAGGCACGTAACTTGTCGTAATGGAGCTCTAAGACATTAGTTGATTCGATTGTCAAGTTGAGATGATTTTAAAGGAGCTTAGCCGTAGTCAGTACAAACTGAAAAACCTTGTCCGCAACGAAGACATTCATTGTGCCGAGCAAAGCTGTTTTACATAATCACTGGCTTGTAGGCTGACGAAATCGCTAATTGCAACCGTTTAAACTGCATTTTGGCATACGCAGTCCTTCCATCTCTTGAGCTAGTCTACGAATCAGGTCGTAAGGTTTGACCTGAAATGTGGCAATCGAAATAGAAGTCTTTACCACTTAATTCCTAATATGTTTTCACTGAGTTAGCTCACTTTTGCTTTACAGGTGTTAAGCAACTGTCTTTGTCTGCTACCGCCGAAATAATTCATTCCAGCTTTTCAGTCGTAGAATTAAAATACTATGATAGTTACTTTCAAGTGGTGACATTTATTTTGCTGAACAAACTAAAAATTCCAGTTTCAAATTGACTCAATCAATTATCTCGCTTGCACTGTCTCTGCTGTAAACGAACTTCTAATATTTGGCTACCCCAATAATTTCGTGTTATTTTAAATTATATCTAATTGTATCTAGTGCCGAAAAAGTTATTATTGTACGTGTATTTTCGGACTGCGTTTCAAATAATTTGAGTCAAATTTACTCAGTTGTCCATTTAAGAAAGAAATTCATTAATCAGGCAAAAATGTTTGTAAAATCAGATTGCCATCCCGAAATATTCCTTCGGCTACTTGTCTGGCTCAATTTTGGGTAAACTCAAAAGTCACCATAGGAAGATCATTCTTTATTTCAGTAGAGCAAAACCATCAAATTGATACCTCTCTAAATGAAAGCCGTTTACCAAGTGGAAAGGTTACAAATCGTATTCAAGAGAGAAAAAAATGCGATCCTCTTTAGGTTATTCTTAGAGAATGCGCACTGCAACTCAGAAGAGCTCAATTAACTTTCGTCGTAAAAGAATGTCGTCAGAAATAGTACAAGAAGAAATAGTTGATCGGTTCAGTTGACTCCACTATCACGTGGTGTACAACATGAATTTTTAGACCCTACGTTTTTGTGCTTAGCTGAAGTAAAAGAGTTAGTTGTTAAAAAATATGATCTGAATTGTCTATGGTTGCTGTCTATTTGCAGTTGGCTTCCGGACCAAGGAAAAACAACAATGCGCGTTTAAAATAACTCGACTACGAGAAAGCGAGACGGATTGTTCCGTATCAACACGTTCAAGATGTGCTAGAGAAACATTCCGGAAGTGTTTACTTAAGAATTTCAAAGAAGGAGTAAAAATGTTTACTTTTTCGGCTACACATCTGAATTAAAAAGACGGGGATTATGGCTCCAGCAATCAATCACTTATCACCGGGTAAATTTTCTTTGACGCCAAGCAAACAAATTCTGGCATTTGACCTGCAGCATGCCAAGTTAATTCTATTCGCACGTAGAAGAAATTACCTTTTGTTTACCTCACCATAGAGAGCGGATGCTTTAACTAGGCAAAGCGACTTGAGAAAGCGGAATTTTACTATGTTTTGGATGATATGAACGACTACGACTACGTCTTAGAAAAGCGTCCCGAGACACAGGCAATGCCTATCAACTTCAAAATCGAGAACGCGGGCCGAGAAACAAATACTAGGGCCACGGTTAGTCGTGAGAGTAGTTTTAGCAGTGTCGAGTTTGGAGCTTCGAATTCTGTGAGCAGAGAGAGCAGTTTTTCGAGTAGCGGAAGCGGGATTTTTGACGGAGATGCGTCGCATCCCGCGTCGAGATCCAATTCTTGGAGGTTGAAGGAGGATCAAATGATCTCCAGCGTCACCGATCAGCAGTATCAGAGATTGCATAACGCGCGCGCCAGGTTTCGCAAGGTGGAACATGCGCCATCCAGCGAATCGTCCTCAACCGAGCTACTCCAAACGCCAACCGAAATAACAGTGCCGATAGCGAAATTCAAAAGGCCTGATATCCACGGGCGAAGTAGTTCCGAGCCCGAGTTAGATTTGTCGCCGATGATGGGTCGAAGATCGTCGAGGCTTTCAGTCACTAGTCCCGATGGTCTTGTTATCTCGACCCCTCCTGCCAAGGGATTTATCGAGTACCGCCTCCGCTCTCGGTCTTTCACGGGTTCGGAAAACTGTGGAGAAGACAGACCCGAAGTCAAAGCTCTCCAAGACCTCTCTAGCGCGCATTTGCAGGTTCCAGACAATTGCTTAATCGAAAGTGGTAAAAAGACTACACACCAAAGCCGCAGCGCTACGGACGACGGGAAACCAGACAAGGTGAGCTTAAACTGTTTGTTTATTTCTTCATTTTAGATTACCGCAGTTAGATTCAAACTTCATGAAAAGCTTGTTTTTAGTTTCCACTTGCGACAGTAAGATTGAAAAACATAAAGTAGCTATGACTAAAATCTAGAGATTAGAAACAGCTTGAAACAGCTCGTTTTTACCTCGGAATCGTCTCTTTACAAAAAGGCTGCCGGGAGCGTTGATGCAACAGTATCACTTAAGATTCTTTATATTTGGTTATGTGATGCCTGGTTTCTTCATTCGAGCATCTGTAAAGAGTACTAACTGGCCTGTCACAAATTCAATATTTACTCCTTGAAAATTTTTTAATGGGATGATAGGTTGGTCTGACTGTGGCAATTCTTTTCTTATGAAATACTGTGTTCAGTAGACTGTGTCTTATTCTAGTCGTAAAGATCTCAGAGATCTTGAGAGTCCCCGTTTGGTATTGAAAATTCACGCGAGTCGCAGTAACCATTTGCAATTATACTCTAAAGTTTAATCGTGCTCTTGCAATTGTTGGACAAAGGCAATTACGTACTCAATAATCGAGTTTCTTACAACTGAAATCAAGTCATTTATTGATATTCACGAACGAAAACGCCCTGGTTCATTAGATTGCTTCCTTGCGCTTTGTGCTCCGATCAAGATCCATTTTCTCCTTATTTTTACCAAATACGTGGTAAAAAATATGTGGTATAAGTCGCAAAACTTGAGCATTTGCCGTTGCTTTGGTTTTGCATTGCTAAGCTCTGCGATTGGTCAGCAAAACTCGCGTCACTTTATCAATGAGAAGCAAAATCAAAACCAATCGCGACTTGCACGCACGCATTTCCCGCGCTTTGCGCCTGTCAAGTGTAATTGCTTTGAATTCTGATTGGCTCTTGGTCATCTCGATTCTGATATTTAATTTTCCAAAATGAGTTATACTTCATTTTTATCTGACTTAGAAGAGGTATTTGAATGTGAATGGGACTTCCTAAAACCCTAAAACCCAAACTGTTCTTCGAGGCAGGCTATTCAGCTTCCATGGTTTAATGCTTGTAGTACCAACATTCAAACCACATTTATAGAGGGTATTCTACGTAGCATGAGCTAGGTTTAGTGGAGCCCTGTAGATTTAGATACTTGGATTAAAGGTGCATTAAAAGGAATAAGATACAGACTTAAAAATGCGAGGAATAGTGAGATACAACAACCTCTGTTTGCTTATTTCAGAATTCACAGCTGACGACTACAATTTCAGAAAAAGACCATGAACTGTTGCAAAAGGTATGAGTTATAGAACTTCAAACAGATATGTAGAATTCCGAACCAAAAAATGTTTTTGTTCCTTCCTGCTAGGGGAAAAAATGACGAAAACTATGGCTACGATGCAAACTTGTCCATACTTTCCCTGGTTTGTCTGTGCAAGCAAAAACAAGTGTCATTATCGAAGATTTAAGCCACTCATAAGGAAGGGTGCTTTTATATCAGAGGCACCCAAATTTGGACGATTTTCGGTAGATACCTGTTCGGTGGAGGCTAGTTCGCCTTGGTTTCTCGGCGTCCATTAAAGAGTGCACTCGGATTTTCTTAACTAAAACGTGGCCTAAAAGATTCGCAATTGAGAAATCATGGCCCCTAAGGTTTTCGGAAAGGTCGTAATTGCTGTTTTTGGCAGTCTAAAACTTCAGCTAGCGTTTTCGGAAGAAAACAGTTTCCTAGAAAGTTCGTAGAAAGTTTCAGCTTGCATTTTCTCAAAGAAAGTCTTTAATCCCTAACGTTTTCAGGCAATTAAAATTTCAGCTAGGGAATCCGAACAGATGAACTTCTTCTATCTAATGAAAACATCACTTAAAACAGACTTCAAACAGCATAAGGTACTTAAACATGCATTTCAGTTCTACAGCTTTTGCTTGATTTGGCTATTGGGTGCTCCTGTTATACGATTCTGACAGCTCAACATTCTTATATTTTGTAAATTTTAAATCTGTTTTCTAGGGGAAGCAAATTGGGTGATAAAATTTGCACCATATTGGATAAATTTCGTAAAACGGGGAGGGGAGGGGGGACTCTTGCAATTGATTTTGGGCGGAGTTTTCAGGATTCATATTGCATGTGTTTGAAATTCTCCTTATAACAGGAACGAGACGATCTACAAGAAGAGCGTGACAATCTGAAACGTGAGTGCGAGCGCTTGCAGTGCGAGCGTGACGCGATGCAGCTGGAGCGTGACACGCTGTTACGCGAAAAAGAGCAATTGCAGGCCGAACTAAACAACAGAAATGACGTCATACACCACCTTCAAGATCACGTGGTTAGTAAAAATGTCGTGAATCCTTTATTAGTTTAAGGTGGGTCAAAATGGTTTCATTACTTTTGAACACTAACTCTTTGATGGATCGATTCTCCCACAATTTTTTGTTTGTTTTCTTGAACATGGTATCTTAAACTCTCCCAAATATTTTTCATCAAGCTGTGATCATTTTTTCACATATAAGGTTACCATAGCAACAAGAAAACGGTAAGAAACAAGCAAGGCTGGTTACACGGCTAGGAATATATATTTAAACCAATATTTCGGGACGCACAGCCTTCCTTCATCAGGGTGTTATATGTAAGCAAGGCTGGTTACACGGCTAGGAATATATATTTAAACCAATATTTCGGGAGGCACAGCCTTCCTTCATCAGGGTGTTATATGTAACACCCTGATGAAGGAAGGCTGTGCCTCCCGAAATATTGGTTTAAATATATATTCCTAGCCGTGTAACCAGCCTTGCTTGTTTCTTACCGTTTTCTAGTTTACAATTTTATAGCTGGTTAGATCTATTACAGGATCCGGCTCTTCTATTTTGCAACGGTGGTCCTTGCTATTAAGTATTTTCCATAGCAACAGTACGTCCTCTTAGAAAAATCCTTAATTTTAGCTTTATGTGCCGTGGGTGATCCGATTCGGTTTTGAGTTACGGGCGCATAAAGCGAAAATTAAGGATTTTTCTAAGAGGCTCTACTGTTGCTATGGTAACCTTATATGTCAAAAAATTGATCACAACTTGTTGAAAAATAAATGGGAAATGTTTTGATACCATGTTCAATGAAGCAAACGAAAAGGTGTGGGGTATCGATCCATCAAACAGTTGGTGTTTAAAAAAACGAAACAGTTTTGAACCACCTTAACTCCTATGTCCCATCAAATTCGCTCTTGTTCCCAGTCTGTCTGTTGGACGTTTTGAGCCCCGAGCTCGAGATTTCTGTCGCGTGATAGCTGATGAGGGCGCTGCCCAAATCAGCTATCACGCATAGAAATCGAGAGCGAATAATCTAATTGTTTAAGTATAAATCTACTAGTTGCTCAAAACTAAACAAGTAATTTATCTCAATCCTCCTCACAGACACTTCGAAAACGCGAAGAAGCGGCCGCCATTTTGTTGACAACTGCTTCTCACTATCGATCACAGAGTAGATAGCTGGTAGATTAGCCACTCAGAGAACGGCATTCGTGATAGAACGCTAGTAGATTTATACTAACCGATGGAGAATAAAAAAAGGAGCAGAGAATATAAAAAGCAACAGAGAATAAAAAAGTGCAGTACTCAAGTTGAGTAATTTTTCTTTGCCAGGAACCCGCGGAAATATTTTCAGCTTTCTGTCAGGAACGTGTTGCATATAATAGCGAGTAGTATGAAAGGTAGAAGTTCGCTGTACTTGGAAGATTAAAGTTTTGTAATCAGTGTTTTTCTTACTTTCTTTACAGACTATGTCACTACGCACTTCATTAGTGGTTAGTGACAAAGCTTCGCCCGAGAAAACGCAAAGGTCAAAGTCCGACGTTCGCCGTCCTGCATTCTATTTCCCAGGGGAAATACCAAAGACGAACGCGCACACCTGTTTATAAAACAAAAAAACTTGAAACTTTTTCTTCCATTAGCGTTAGAGTTCGAGCAGGAAAAATGTCGTTACTTTATTTTGAAACAAATGGAAGCAAAGAAAATGGGAAAAGTTTTTCATTTAAATCGTCACTTTTTATGATTCCATCAATGCAACTACAACTTCCTTGCAGAACATTGCAAAGAGGATCTGCAAGGGTCTACCTTAGAGTGTTGTCCATGCACTTAAGCTTTCTAGAACGAAGTAAAGTAAGGGTTACATGGGGACGGGGTAAGCAAAGGGCGAGGATGAAAACAACGATGGGGACGGGGATTTTTTAGAGAACGGAGTGAGGTTACAAGAGTTAATAGGGGGTGGAAACGACCAAATAGCTCTGAATAGCAAAATCCTGATGACCATGGTATGAAGAGTGGATAACTTAGACCCTACTGTAGCCCTTTCTTCCTTTATCACTTCAACTCGGCGCGTGGACCGCAAACAAAGCGGCAGTCAGCAAAGCGCATGAGCAAATGTCGATCTTTTAGAATCCAGATTTTGAAATGCGCGAAATGCTCAACTCACGAAGATTTTTGCAAGAAAGCGAGCCCGGTGACCCCCTTTTTTATTGTTCTAGTATTTTTGTCTTGTTAAGTGGAAACGTCACACAAAATTCAAGAAAATTCTAACAGAGAAATTTTACACTACTCATAAATTGCCTTTTCTCGCGTTTATAAAAAAATCCGCTTGATAGAATATTTTTAAAAACATTTTGCAGTTTCCTTTTCAAATGGAAAAAGTAATCACGTGAAAAAAAATAGGGGAAAAATAGGGGCGGAGTTAGTTTTCAAATTATAAGTGCCAGAACTTAAAATGCAGCTCTGAATAATCCTCAAGTACCTTTGCCATGGTAACAGCTGATGAAGTAATAATAGTTATTTTTGGTCAACAGCTAAATGTATAATTTAATCTTGCAAAAGTTTTCTTGCGGCCTCGGTTTCCTTTGTGTTCTTTTCTCTCAAAGTTTACGTCGTGAAAAAGCTGAAAACTGGTACCAGCCACCTTAAGGTACGCTGTTAACATTTCCCTTTTTTGTCGGGGGATCGTTGAGTCTCGTACGCCTCGACCGAAGTGCGGCCAACTTGGTTTGGACTGACGGCGATCGGAGGCCCCCAACGGCGACGGCCGCGATGGCAACGAGAATGCCACAACATTTCTTTGCCGTCCTCAGCAAAACAACAACGTGAAATGACCAAATTTTAGGTTTTGTGGGGAACGTGAGCGTATGACGGTGAACTCTTCTTTCTTTTTCCCAACTTCAATGCCGTTTGTACTAATTTAGCTTCAGGATAGTTCACCAGCATTTTACAAGTTAAACAAGTTGGAAAAATCGCGAAAGAGCTACAGTAACGAGAAGTTACATTTGGAAATGACGTTTTCGTTGCCGTCGCCGTCGTCGTTGCTTAAGCTCCCTAATAGGTTGGGCACGAGAGGCTGGAAGTGGAGCGTTGGAATAAGTAGGATCTTTTATGGTACGCCGTTGTGTTAAGTCTAGTAAACGTCATGTTGTGCATGTGCAACATGTTTATCGGCACTTGAGTGTTTTCAAGTTGAATGCGTACAATACAATAAAAATAAAATAAAAAGTTGAATGCGTAAATGCATATTTTTTTTTACCAAACTCCCAAGTTTGGCTAAATTTCACTGCAAGATTCCCATTGCCATTTAAATAAAATAAAACGATCCAATGTATTTTTGATTATTGGCATTTCTGACAGACTTGAATACAGCTTGTCATTTATGAAAGGTCAAGCAATACTGACGATAAAATGATAAATTATTTTTGAGTACTGATTCAATGTAACAAAAACAACAAGGCAAACTTTATTTGCATGGCCATAAAACATTGCCGTATTGAAAAAGCAAATCAAGGTGTTAAGAGAGCAAGACTCGAAACAGATTGATAACAGTTTGTTCCTTACATCAAAACACGAGTAAATAAACTTAACAAACTGCATGTTAATGAAATTATCAGAAGAGTTCATCAGTTTTTTAATAAAGTCAGTGAGTAGTGTCTGCTTGAAATTCGGGATTCTTTTAACTATATTATAGTAAAGGGCATTTCTAATTGATGAATACTTGGGCAACGAAACAGGAGGAAAATTTCATCTTCGATATCATATCACAAAGACTGCAAAGTCTTTCACATATAGGGATATTATAGCCACCTTCGCAGCCCTTGTTTGTGTCGGTCCTATTCATTCTCCCCACCAACGTCTGCTGAACCAAGCCGCACATTCCATTCCACGAACTGACCAATCACATCGTGGCTTTTAAATTTCGGTGACTAAGTTCCCGTAGCCTCCTTCCCAGCCGTTGCCAGTCTCCTACCCGGGAACTTCGTTCCCCTTGACCAGCGGTCGGGAAACGAGAGAGACCCTGGAAAGATCCGATTTGAAGTCCGAAAATATCGGATTTCCGGCTGAACTGCGCATGCTTAGGGTTCAACTCCGCGTAAGAGTTTGTAAGAGTTCTGTTTTACTTCCGTTTATTTGAATTGTTTGAAAAAGCCAATCAGAATCGTCAACCTATCGGATCTTTCGAGAGTCGCTCGCTTCGTCAAGCCTGCGCAGTACGGAGCGGAGACTCGAGGGACGAGAATGAGCCGCTGGTTGTGTCGGTTCTATTATCCCACCTGATTGGATACTCAGACACAATGGTAATGGAATGTCCACCTCGGTTCAGCAGACGTTGGTTGGGAGGGAGAATAGGACCGACACAAACAACGGCTGCGAAGGAGGCTGGGGATATTATCATATCTACCGGTTTCAGTTTAATTAAATGTAAATCTAAGAATCTTGCATAGACCCCATAGGGACCCGGCGAGATAAGTGCGCTTAATGGGGGAGGGGTAGGAGTGGGAGTGCTATGAAGACTCTCGTAATTTTCGATGATGTTTGACTTAACAACCGTTTAAGCTATGATTTTTCTCTAACGTTAACTAGGAACCTTTGAAATATTAGTGTCTTGTGTTATCACGCAGGCACGGATCCAGGGGAGGTGAAATTGGTGAATTTTCACCCCCCCCCCCCTTTTTCTGAGCCCCCCTTCTTTCTTTCTTTCTTTTTTTTTTTTTCTTATCCCTCAAATATTGAAATAATATTTGATTTCTCTGATTTCTCTGATTGAGGTGGAGAAAATTCACCCCCCATTTCAAAATCCTGGATCCGCGCCTGTCACGCCAATCAAGTTTTCTGATTGCGGTTGAAGTTTTCCCACTTACATTGGCAAAACTTCTTCGAATTATGAACAGTTAAATTAAAATACCAAGATAAAAGTTGTACATGGCTTAAATCATAGTTCATAATGGGAAATGGATTTATGTTGGAAGGTCCGTGACCTTTCACATCTTATGTTTTGTACTCATGTACTATGCATGAATTACATAATTGCAATGTTTCTATTGGTTAGTTGCATGAATACGCGTAACCACCTATTGTTATTTGTGCACGGTCAACCCCAAAAATAGCAAACAAAAGCTATAACAAAGAACTTTGCTACGCTTCATAACCATTTCCCTCTATTAGCTATGTTTGAACCGAGGAAAAAGGTTCTCAAGTTATAATTACAAATAAGATTATTTGACGCTAATAAATGCCAATTTGCAAAAGAGGTCATAACTTTTTGTAAACTCTTTTTTTTTTTTTTGTTGCAAACATTATTTCTCATCAACTGTACGTTTACAGGCCCTTTGGTTTCTTTCGTATGCTTCTTTTGTTTTGAAATAAATAAATAAATAAATACAATTAAAGCAAATCAAGATGGCGGATCGTCAAGATGGTGGATTCCCAAACACGTCACAATGACGTCAGAATGATGGCATTTCTGTTGCTAATGACAACCAGAGTAAAAGGGAATGAAGGGAACAGATCGTACAAAGAATTATTGATGTACTGTAGATCCGTACATAAAATGTAAATGTAATGTTTCGTGGCAGAAAAATCCAACCACGTACTTTACTTCGCATCATAGGTCAAACATAAGTAAATTTTACGGTTAAAGTATTTGCCTTTTTTATGGTACGGTTATCAAGCTGGCCCGGCGGTCTGGAGTTCTCCTGACGTAATTCAGTCTGACCTCGGGCCTTGGTTCTGCTCGGTTGTGACTTCAAGTCATTTTTACTGTTATGAAGGACGCGGCGCTTATATTTACATATAACAATAAGCTGACCGCGAAAACTTCGCAGGAATAAGAAACACACGAGTGGGTTTATAGCGCAGTGACAACTTGCCAGTAGGATGGAGACAAAGTACACCATATCGAAGCTATAACTACAGTTTGGAAGAGAATCTTGGGCAGTCAACTCAAGGAGATAAATAACTGTGTAAGGCGTCCAGCAGATTAAAAGTGTTAGCATGGTAGCCAATGCTAGCTTAAGTAATTTCAGGTTTTTAAAACGATTTCGATTTTCTTTCTTCATAATGCGTTGCGCAGCCATTTTATTTGTTCGAAGTTTGATTAAAATTATGGCGTAGAGGATACTTATAACAGCCAGTGGTACAATTAAGACTGTTAGGCATAAAAACATGTTGTATTGAAAAAGCGCTTGCTGATTATCCCAAAGCCACTTAGATTGGCACGATGCAACATTGCTCTCATCTTGTACAAGGTCCATCAGGTAGAGATATGGTGCGTGGACGGCCATAGCCACTAGCCATGTTGAGGCGATGAGAAGACGGCGTATTTTCGTGGTAAAGTGGCGAACTTTGAAGGGATACACGACGGCCAGAAAACGCTCCACAGCGATGACTACAGAGCTTAGGCTTGACACAGCTATCGATGTGTCACTTAAGAAAGAGCACATCTTGCAGAGTATCTTTCCCAGTAATCCATGTATCACGAACGTGGGGAGGCCAACTATTTCGATTGTAAGCAAGCGCGGGAGAAGAAAAATCGCCGTCAAAAGGTCAGAGGCCGCCATGTTGGCTATAAGAAGCATGAGGGGTTCTTTCATTCTCACAAAAGCAGCGATCAAGAGACTGTTTCCGATTAAGGCCGCAACCAGGGTCACTACATAAATGCTAATTTTTACTTCCGTTATTCCAGATTTTACCATTTTCGCACAGTGGGCTAAGGAAGAATTGCTGATGCTTTCGCCATAGGTAGTATGGTTTAAGGTTTGCCAGGACAAGTTGGCGCTTTCACCCATGATTTTAGTGATGCTGGAAACAGATTTGTCGTTTGAAGCTTACAGCAGGTGTTTTCGCACCTTCCGTTGTTCCACTGTTAGCGTTCTTAAGCTTGATGTTTGTTCTTAAGACTGAATAGAAAAGATTAGCTGTAGTTTTTTTTTACTATATCATCAACTTTATTTATAAACAAAACATACAAAAAAATTTGCAATATAACATATACTAGGACATATACCATATACCAGGACATATACCAGGAAATATACCAGGCCATATACCAGGACAAGGATATACCTCACAAATTAATGTGATTTGGTAAGCTGAAGCCACTCTAAAGGCACTAAGGCCACAATTAATTTGTGAGGTATATCCTTGTCACTCCAGCCACATCCCACAAGCTTTACGTTTTCACTGCTTGTTTTATGGATATGTGGGTACTTGAGCCTGAGCATTAGCTATGCCATGCTGATGAGGCCTAACAAGGCCGAAACAGCTGTCCATGGCTGCTAATGCTTGGGCTCAATCTTTGATTTGGTAGATTTAAGGGGTAATGCCCGCTACCATGTGGCCTTAGTGCCTTTAGAGTGGCTTCAGCTTACCAAATCACATTAATTTGTGAGGTACAGTCAACTCTCCGCTAACGGACACTCTCGTAAGCGGACAGCTCTACTTACGGACACTTTTTTCAATTCCCCTTTTTACCTCCCAGTCAAACTCTGTATTTACACATTCCCGTAAGCGGACACTCTCTCATAAGCGGACGCGGACACTTTTGAAAATTAAAAATTGGATTTTTCTTTTGTTTACACCCTCTCGTAAGCGGACACCTCATGTATAATAATTGACTCTCGGCAATGGAATTTGTCTTTAATTTGCAATTAATCAACAAAAATATGACATTCGACAGAGCAACAAAACAGTGGGGATCGGTTTTGTCAAGTCTCCATTGGTCCGCGGGAAAGAAAGCTGTCAAACGAAAACAAAAAACAACAGTCCGACGTAAAAACAATACTGTATATTTCTTTCTTTCCATTTGACATCAATAAAGAGTTTCAGTTGCTAGTTTTGGCTACCCAATAAAACATGTAATTAACACCCGCTAATTAACTCTCACGTAAGCGGACATCCACCATATTTTTCTTGGGTGCTCGCTTATGGGAATAATTCTCGTAAGCGGACAGCTCTACTAACGGACACTTTTTCCAATTCCTGAGGGTGTCCGCTTACGAGAGAGTTGACTGTATATCCTTGTCACTCCAGCCACATCCCACAAGCTTTACGTTTTCATATACCAGGACACATACCAGGACACATACCAGGACATATACCAGGACATATACCAGGACATATACCAGGAGGAGCAGGGTTGGCGCAGTGGTGGGCTGAGTTTGTTGGTTCTCTATTCTGCTCCGAGAGGCTTTTCTCCAGGTACTCCGGTTTTCCCCTTTCCTCAAAAACCAATATTTCTCCCACACGGCCCCACAAGCTCGCAGCTTTAAACTGTACCGTGTATAAATAAAGTTTCTTTACTTTTGTTTAGTAAACAGTGTTACGAACAAGTTGATATAGGTAACTCTGGAAAAGAGTTATAAACTGGGATCAAATGGCTGTGTAATCGATTGTTTTGGCCTCCTCTGATATAACACTTAACAGAATACAAAACAACAAACATTTCCACAATCTTTGGTTTAGCTCAGAGCGTCCCCTCAAATAATGCCCCAACAGGGAGCTCTAGCAAAGAGGAGGGCAACGGCAGCCAGAAAGCCACAA
This sequence comes from Pachyseris speciosa, assembly GCA_016490735.1. Classification (NCBI taxonomy): domain Eukaryota; kingdom Metazoa; phylum Cnidaria; class Anthozoa; order Scleractinia; family Pachyseridae; genus Pachyseris; species Pachyseris speciosa. Next base: position 1,199,993 of record JAEMWC010000120.1, on the reverse strand, counting down.
AACAATGGGCTTAAGGTGGCCGAACACAGTTTTCGTGCGCGCTCTTGCTGATGCGATTCAGCGCGCGCACAAGGATTGCAAAAATAAACATGCCGTTGATATAGCGATCATTTTATTTGCCTAATGCCCGCTCTATCTTTGCTATTTTCTTCGTAATTGGACGCAGTGCACTGATGGCTTTAGTCTTTTATAACAAAGGTATGTTAGAAAAGGTAACGATGCAAAGAACCCAGCAATTCTCGGGTTTTTCCAAATCGAAAGAACCCAGTTAAATGCAGCACATGCGCAGTTGCTCAAAAAATTGAGACCGATTGCTTTTGCACAAACTTGCCGATTTCTAACAATCCTGTCGTTAGAATTTCAAGAAATTTAGCAAAAAAATAGTTCATCAACCACGTGAATGATCTATCAAGAAAAATCTGAATTTTGACATAGGGAATTTTTAATAATACAGAAAGCGATTTACAGCGAATTACGAAAAACGCCTGTCAAAATTTTAACACAGCAGTGTTGACAGAAGGGATTTAATGTCAATTCGTAGTGGGCAAACGATGAGAACAATCTAACGGCTGGATTTTTTTTAAAATAAGCAAAAACTATTTTTAAGCCTTGTTTTAACCAGCCCTGTTGCCATGGCAACAGTACACACCCTAGCCAAAATGCGAGAAAAAACACTTCCGTGGTTAAACTTGGCTCTTGCAAAAAATGGGCGCCAAAGCATAAATAGTTTTAAAGTAATGGTGTATTAGGCATAGGCACTTGAAAACTGTGTTCAGCCACCTTAATTAGCACAAACAATCGCTCTGCACGTGCGTATTGCAGTTTGGTACATTTCTTTGCCGTCCTCTGCAAAACAATAGCGTGAAATGACCAAATTTTAGGTTTTGTGGAGAACGTGAGCCCATGACGGTAAAATTTCTTTCTTTTTCCTTTCTACTTTAACAGCAAATTGGAATAATCGCGAAAGAGTTACAAAAACGAGAAGTTATATTATGAGACGTCGTTTTTTGATGCCGTTGTCGGTGCTAAAGCTCCCTAATTACTCGCCCGCGCAGCACACTGGATATCAGTCTTTTGTAATGTGATCTATAGAAAGAAGGGAATGGCACTAGTGTCCGAAAACTACTGGATCTTCAAACAGAGCTTTAGTAGTACGAAAATGTAACCTTGAAAACAATAAATGCCAGAATTTTTTCGCCTTTACAGGCAACACAACTTTCCTGAAAAGCTGCTTCGCCAGTGGACAGCAGAAAATATACTTTCAATAACGCAGGTATCACCTCAGTTCATTAACGTCAAAATTCTTTGATTGCGCCTGACGTCATGGCGGCCATGTTGGTGGAAAGAACAATAGCGAAAAAGTCTTTTGGCAATTTGACTCTATTATTATGCCAACCTTGAGCTACATTTTTCCATTGTTTTGGCACCAACATGGCCGTCTTATCACGTGAGTGCAATCAAAGAATACATTACATACAGCGTCGCTAATCGTGTTCAAGTATCCTGCTGTTTTCCCAGGATCTTGGGAAAGAACTGTGATTGGTAGCCAGATAGTGGTCATTGTTCGGGCGAATAGACCTTTTTAGCTTGTCGATTTTGTTTTCCCAATGTAGACCACGTGATCTTCCCAAGGGAATTTGCCTTTTGTCTTTTCATAAATTATGCGTCCATATGCACGTGGATAAGGCGAAATTTCAAAGAAACAGTTCTCAAGGGTAACATCACGTTGTCTACATTGGGAAAATAAAATCTACAAGCTAAAAAGATCTATTCTGATTGGTTTTTATCTAAAACAGATCTCATAATGTATGCACGCATTATGACACCCAAATTTAGCGGGCAAAACATACAGTGTTTACTGTGTTTTTCAGCCATCGAAAACTTGGGCGACAGAAATCTTTTGCAAGGCCACAGAGCATTTAATGTTTACGACGAAATTCTTTCTCTTCAGCCAACTGTGCATCCAACATCAGCGCGCGGCTATAGCTTATATTTGCAAACAGTATCCCAGGAAACTACTAAAGTGACGAGGACATTTTCGAAGATTACCGTCACAAATCTTTTAAAGCAGTAGATCGGCTTCTCCTGAGAAACGAATTCTCTTAGACGAATTGGTTCCTTCTTCGTCGAACGATCATGGGGGGGGGGGGGGGGCTACTCCCGGAAAAATTGGGTGGGGGTGTGCGACCCGCTTGCTGAAACCCTTACCCTATTTCAGACCAAAATCTGCGATTTTCCCTACCCTATTTCAGTCCTGATCAAAAATTCGATACCCTATTTCAGACCTATTTCACGTACACGGTTGGCGTAAACGTAATTAAAAGACAAAAAAGAAGGGCTTTTGTTGATGGTCTAACCGCCTAATGACGAAAAAGTACCTTCTTTTAAAAATCATACCCGGTTCAAGACTAGAATGCACAATCCATCCCCTATTTCAGACCGAAATGGTCAAAATCGATACCCTATTTCAGACCAAAACGGCTAAAAACCCATACCCTTAGGAGCCGCATATACCTATATAGCCCAAATAAGGGAGTACCCCCTTCCCCGGGGATCATGGCTCCCCGCTAACGCTATCTTCACTGAACACTCATCAAGGTCCTCCCCACGCCGCATTCTACAGGCGTAAGTCCCAATTCTCCTGTTAGGCCTGCAATCTGAATGAGCGGGTAGATGAAGAGTATGAAAATAAATCAAAGACTGTAGAAAGTCAAGGTTCAGTGGCCGAGTAAGACTAAAGTGAACACGCTGGCTGAAGAGCTGGAAAGCTTGGCGAAAATGTGGCTCTTCCTCGGTGTAAAAACCTGTGAAACTCACGAATGACGTAAAATAAAGAAAACAAAACATTTAAAACAATGGCGTACAGCACAACAATACCTCGTAAGACAAAGAATGTGTCGCCAGGTTTTTACACCGAGATAAACCCGAAAATATTGTGTCGGGTTCATATGGCCAGATAGCCACAGCGACGGATAATTTGTTATGCGAAATTTTAAACCAAACAGCGGGATACTGGAACACGATTAGCGACACTGTCTCTCTCGCATACGTCCCTTTTCCGCGTGCAACAAAGACAAAAAGTGACGTCTGCACGCAGGCTATTCCCGGTGGTATCGCTTTATGGAAACATATTTTCCACTGTTCTTAAATGGCGAAGAAATCCATGGATACTGTGTGATACTGTGTGATAATTACAATTTTTTTAGAACGTAACTTTGATAGTACAAACATCTTTTTTAGTGGCATGAAAGACATGTACTTTTAAGTTGATGTGTTTGTAGCGTCTGACCTTATAAGTCACTGCGTCGTTGAAATTTTATTCGCTGCTTATTGAACTAAAGAACGGCATTAATTTTCGTATATTAGCACCATTGATGCCCCATAGTGTAAATGGTTGCCTATACGTGTTAATCTATGTTTATAAATATGCAAAAATAGTTAATGAATTTGTAAACAACGAAAATGAATGACGATTTGTTTTAATGAATGTATTTTGACGTTCAAGGATTTCTGGTAGTGGCTAGCAAAAGGTGTACTTGACTCTGATGATGACTTAGTCTGCTACTGGGAAATAGTCAGACGACTGAAGATTATGTTAAAACCTTCCTAATTTAAAGGTCGATGACCAGTCTTCATTGCGGTCTAAATCTGCGACGGAAAACATTACCCGGGTCGTCATACCCTTTAAAGACCAGGAGTCTGCAAATATCGTGAAGACACAGTTAAAAGATCTCACCGTGAAGCTCCAGACTATTGTCCAACCAGTTTACGAGCCGCAAGATTGCCCAGGAGTTCCCGACAAGCAACCTAAGCCCCAGCTAATTGATCAACAATGCGTTGTGTATAACTTCAAGTGTGACCAGTGCGATGCTGGTTATGTCGGATACACCCGTGGCCATCTGTTCGTACGCGTTGATGGACATAGAAGCAAGACCTCGTCAGTGCGTAAACACTATGATAACAGACACGCAGGCAGGATTCCAGATGACCTTCGCAATTGTTTTAATGTGTTGAAAAAATGCCAGAACAAGTTTGATTGTCTCGTTAATGAGATGTTACTCATTAAGCAATTACGACCGTGTTTAAATGTACAATCAGACTCAATTCCCGCAAAGATCTTTGTCTAACTTATGCAAATTGGTGACTCTGAACTCTTAGTTACTCTTGAAATCGCATATTTGATTTAGTTTCCCTTGACAATGGCGCCAAGATGTCGCCGAAACGTCGGACTCTTTTATCGCTAGTTTTTGCCTGTATATGTTTGACTGAAGATTTGCGTGACCAATTCACCATTGTAAATGAAATCGTCTTCATCAAAGACAAGAAACCTCAACTGAACTCTCAATCTGACTATAAAACAAAACTATTTCCTTGATAATTATGATGACCCTCTGCACGGCACAGTGTACTGATCAGTCACATATTTAAGCACATTGTACTGTTTAATCATATGCAACTTAACTTTCGCACACATTTCATTGTATACTGAGGAACCAGCATGATCTGTCGTACATGAATTTCGTTTAACATTGTTGTCGCTGCATTTTTATTATTAATTGTTTTTCGAAAGCCGCAGTTATTCCAGTAAAAAAATTATTTTGATCCCCAACTTCGTTGGAAAGCTGCTCAATTAATCTTTCCAGTTTGCTCAGTTTAGAAATCACGAGTTCATTGTTTGTTGATCGTTTGTTGCGTAGTTCTTGTCAGTGGTTGCTTTCATACCAGAAAGAGCTGGCTGAACACGTCCAAAAATGCTTGTGAAATAAAGCTACTTTTGACTTACAAGGCACACGGTTTTTTTTGAGGACGAAGTTGAAAGCTTTTATCTCGGTGAAAGAGGACGGAACGAACAGAAATGAAAAAAAGGAGAGAGAGAAAAAATGTAAATGTGGTAGCAGGGCTAAACAGGTGGTCAAAGCAAAGACATACCGCACGTAGGTCTTAAGAGCCAAGACATCTGTTCTACCCATATCATATCTCCCCTAATTTTCAGCACACAGAGTTGTGGAAAACAGCTTTGACAACTGAAAAATTCAAAAGAAAAGGGCATTGTCTCCAGATTTAATTTCGTGTGCTTTTTACAATTGATTTATGGGCTTGTACCGTCACAAACTAGGTTCTGTAGGCGGAATTTAATTTCGGCGTTTTCGCAATACTGAAAAATTCGTTCCTTTTCAGAGGGGCAATAGCGAAGAATAGCGGCCAGCTAGCTGGCATTTTCAGAAAGGCACGCACGTTGGCAACTTCAAAATCTCCTAAGAAATTTGGCTAGTACGGGAGTCGAACCCATTCTAGCTAACATAGAACAGACAGTCACAAACACACAAAAAACAGCGCCATCCAGTCATTGAAATTTTTTGCCTAAATTTCGTCGCTTATGATAGATGTTTTCAGCACTGAATTTGCCTCATCATACTCTTACCTTGGATGTTGTATAAAACATACTCTCAGATCATAGGGCCGTTTTTTCAGTTCGCCAAAATTGTCGGTTCAGCCGGTTGAAATTTTAAAACAAATGTACCTCGCATTTCCCAAAGAAACCGCTCCCACTGGATTCAACAGAAAATAACTCCCATTTGCGTTGAATGTTTCCATTAATGGGCCATTTTGAACATGGCGTCGTTTGATTGACACAACCACCTTAATCTTTTACCTATATTGCTTTAATTCCTCGTTGCTAATTAAACTTGCTTTTTTAGCTTCTATTTACAGGCGGAGGGCAAGAATGAAATGAATTCTAGTAGTTGTAGTCAAAAGACGGTGTCATCAAAACTAAATGAGAGAGCAAAGCCAAAATGAATTCTAGTAGTGAGTTGTATTCAAATAATGCCATCTTCAAAAAAGACATTTTCCCACTTTGTTGGCTTCTCGCGTCATCACCAATAGGGCCGTTTATACGAGAGAAAATAAGCCGCGGCTTACTCTGGCTACGGCTTACATAAGACGCGAACACTCCGTATAAATGGTACAAAATCTACGTTCACGGCTTTCTCAAGCTGCGGCTTATCCTGGCCTAGGAGTTTTTACACGTATAAATGGTTCCTTTCGCGTCTTATGTAACCCGCGGCCAGAGTAAGCCGCGGCTGATTTTCTCTCGTATAAACAGCCCTAATGTGTCTGAAAACAGGCTATCCACCTGGAAGGAAAAGACTTCCGCAATTGACAGGGAAAGTTTCCGGAATTTTCAACAGAACATCTTGGATAAAACGTTAATTGAAAGTGCTTTATAGGCAAAGCCATTTTATTTCTTTGTTGATCCCTGCTATCAATATAAGGACGGAAATAAATCGCCACAGGCGAAGGCAATTATTTCTTACTTTATTGCAAGTGAGATGATGTTATCTTTTTTTTTTTTTTTTTTTCTGTTATCCCTGTTCTCGATATAATGAAATATCTGTTTTTAAAAAACTCCATATGAATATTTTCTTTATTAATTTCCATTGGCCCAACGACCTCGCTCACATCTTTTATTTAGAAAACGTGGAGGCCACTTTTACTGAATCGCTATTTAAAGAAAAAATAGTAAAAGTGTATTTTACAAGAAAGCCACAAAGACGCTTATCGCTTACCGACTATATCCACTATATCCACTATATCCACTATATCCACTATATCCACCCTATTTGTCGTTGGGTGCCCCTGAGTTATATTACCGCTTATCGCACATCGTTTTACGCGTGTTAACAGTTTTTACGGAGTTAGCGGATATTTAACTTTACTACAATAAAGCTCCGGCTAAACGATCAGAACATTTTCGTCCAACATAGTGTTTACTAAACTCAAAACGTTTGGTGGCTACATGGACAAACAATGTTTGATCAAATACTCTAGTATACAAAGTGAGTCCACGGAACGATTTGTAGCAATTTTTGGGTATTATCGCTGAAATTTCGACGTTATGTGTTTTAATTTGGTTACTTTTTCCCGCTCGCTCGAGTTCTGTTGGGAGATATGGTTAAGGGAAAAAAACATTTGTTCGCAACGCTAAATGTTGGTTGACATCGGAAAACTATTCAAATGCAAAGTACAGTTCAGAAAGGTGGATAAACTATGGGCGGCCGTCACCGCCAAAACACATACAAGCATATAGAAAACGGTCTAGAAATTCCACAGCTTGCATTGTGCAATTGAGGCTGCAAAGCAAGCACGTCTTCCTCAGCTTGAACGAATATATATTTCTTGTATTTCTCTGTATTTAAGTGTTGACTGGTTCACTGTCTCTTCCGGCTTTTCTTTTTTTCTTTTTTTTTTGGACTCTCCAGCAGAAAAATACTAACCAGGGAAACTGATATATTCAAATCTTTATTCACCTGCTTACTTGAAGCAAACGATGGCTGCTCTCGATTGCATGAAGATGGAAACAACCTTCCGCTTCAGCAAAAATGCTTTTTGACAAAAATGGGAGCCGTGGGTACACGCAGTCTATTGGTAGAATAAATGAGTGCACTTAGAACTGGCCGCTTCTTCGATCAATGAGACAAGTTACCTAACAAACATTGTCTGAGTGCACGGATAATGAGCAATACAGGTGTTGACATCTTTTTTCTACATGCAAATAACAATCTAATAATGATGGGCCAAGTATATTGTATTATGGGCCTTCAGTTATATTACCGCTAATCGCACATCGTTTTACGCGTGTTAACAGTTTCTACGGACTCAGCGGATATTGATTGATTGATTGATTGATTGATTTTTATAGAAATTTAGAATACGTTACAGATTATCAGACCCGCAGGTAGCGTAGCTAATCTAGGCGGGCCCGAAAATAAGGAAAAATCAAAGACTGCTTAAAAAGAAAATTATATTGGTAGGAATATAAAGTTGAGATAAAAAAGAATAATGTTTAAAAAAAAAAGAGAGAAGAAAAGTTGAACAAGAAGCTGATTTAAGTAACAAATGAAAGCAAAGGAATGCGCTGCCAACGTTGGCACTATTGCGTTTTCATCTACAAGCGTTACGATACGGCGTAAGGTTATGAAGTACTTTTCTTGCATATAATTCCGTCTAGGTCGTAATATGAGTCATCGGACTCTAAAACTTCAAATAACAATGATCGAATTCTTAAATTGATGTTTAGGTAGATTACGAAGATTAGTTGGTATCTCATTCCACAATTTCGCGCCAATTCTCGAAAAAGCATATTTTTGAATTTCTAAAAAACTTTACTACAATAAAGCTCCGGCTAAACGATCAGAACATTTTCGTCCAACGTAGCGCACGTGTTTACTAAACTCAAAACGTTTGGTGGTTACATGGACAAACAATGTTTGATCAAATACTCTAGTAAACAATTTTTGTAGCGATTTTTGGGTATTATCGCTGAAATTTCGACGTTATGTCTTTTGATTTGGTTACTTTTTCCCGCTCGCTCGAGTTCTGTTTGGAGATATGGCTAAAGGAACAAACATTTGTTCGCAACGCTAAATGTTGGTTGACATGGAAAACTATTCAAATGCAAAGTTCAGAGAGGCGGATAAACTATGGGCGGCCGTCACCGCCAAAACACATACAAGCATATAGAAAACGGTCTAGATTAAGCAGAAACAAATAAATAAAATAATTTTTTTTGAGAGAATTGTCTTTAATTATTATATACATAAATTTACAAAAATAAATACATAAATCAAGAAATAACATATATACTTAGATATACTTAAAAAACTTACACACGCACACTTGACACACTCGTACGCACACACACACATCCACTCAAGCATACGATCTTCAAATACCACGCCCACGGCTCTAGCCCGCACCAAGCAATAAGACAAAGAGATTCGTTTAGAGGTTATAATGTGAGAGGAAAGGGGGGAAGTCTTCTATCCTTGGGAGAGAGAAGCGTGTTTTGCAAGTCCAGATGTACATTCTTGCTATCAAAAATAAAAACGGATGATGTTTATGATTAAATAGGTGAGGCTTCAAACCTATTACCAAGGATGGCGTTAATTCGGGTGAGCATTGCGGGGTTTCAAATTTCAGCAACCATTCCTTAAAACTCTGCCAAAAACGGGATATGATGGTGCAGCTCCAGAAAAGGTGAATCAATGTCTCAACTTCGCATTGGCAAAAACTACACAGATTAGTGTTTGACAAATTGATTCGCTGAAGAAAGTCATTGGTCGCCAATCTCCTGTGCAGCAGCTTAAATTGAAAAGTGCGTAGTTTAGTTATTTTAGTACACTGAAAAGGTGACTGATAACCAGCTGCCCAATCAATCGAATTGTTCTCTTCAATCGAGCAGTCAACGCACCATTTCTTCTCGCTGTTTATGGGATTCTTCCTTTTTCTTTCTACAAGCGTTTTATAAATAAATCTGTTTGGTTTATTTGCCTTCAGAAAGTTTTGCAAAAAAGCGCCACTGCTATCAACATCATTGTCATGACGGAAATGTTCTTGAAAAGTTTTGCGCAATAGCTTAATCGCTGATATTAGGCTATAGAAAGAGAGAAAACTTGGCTTGATATTGTAACGGCGTTTAAATTCTGTAAAAGACAAAAACCTGGTTCCATTTTCCATTAGATCATTAACTTTGAGTATTCCCTGCAAGTACCAAGTTTTGTAATATATTGGTTTATTCCCGACACGAATAAGAGAGTTAAGCCAAAGGCTCTGTGAAAGAAGGTGCTTGTTGGAAGAAATGCTACCCACATAGCTGATTTCCGACCATACCTGCATTATCTCTTGCAAGAAAGGGTCCTATAGCCTAAAAAATAGCTCTAAATCTTTTTATGCAAATTAGCTTTAAAGAACATATCGCCACCGAAAATCTGAAGTTGCGAATCCACAAATAATTTCCATTTAGCAAGGTTTTCTGAATCAAGGTACTTCTTTACCCAGCTTGCTTTTAGTGCCTTAGTGAAGAGCCTAACATCAATCATCTTTAGTCCGCCATGTTCGTACTCACTGATCATTACATCGCGCTTAATTTTGTCTCCTTTGCCATTCCATAGAAAGTTAAACAGCAGACTGTTAATTTCCTCGATGGCGCAATGATTTGTTGGTAAAGGTGACAATATGTAAGTAAGTTTAGAGATGATCAGACTTTACAACACAGTAATTTTTCCAAGCAAGGTTAAACGACGAAATTCCCAACAGCTCAGGGTTGCCCTGAGGTCTGCTAATTTTTCCTCATAGTTGGCTTTCACTGTTATCGCAGCGTCAGTAGATAGCCAAACGCCTAGCGTTTTAACTTTCTCTCTTATCCACCTAAAATTTTTGTCAGGACAAAATTTTTCCTCACTATCCTTCTTGGCACCAATCCAGAGCACTTCTGTTTTTTTATGGTTTAGGCGAAGGCCAGAGCTTACACTAAAAAGTTCTAAAGCCTGGACAGCGTTTGTGAAGGACGTCTTAGACCCATCAAGAATAAGATTTGTGTCGTCTGCGTATTGGCTTATTTTTATTTCCTGTCCATTTACTGTAATACCCCTAATGTTATCATTTCTTCTCAAAGCATCCGCTAAAACCTCAGTACAGAGAATGAACAGGTATGGGGAAAGTGGGCAGCCTTGTCTAACCCCTCTTTCGAGGCCAAAAAAATCACTAGACCAACCGCCATTGTTCAAAATGCAGCTTTCAATATCATAATAGAAAAGCTTGGTCCAGTGTACTATTGATGGTCCAATGTTATAATGCCGAAGGGCTTTTTGTATGAAAGACCATTCAACGGTATCGAAGGCTTTTTCAAAATCAAGGAAAAGTAGGAGCCCAGGAACGTTTTTAGCAGCAGTAAAGTTAATGACACTATCAATCAGTCGAATATTCTCTCCTATGAATCTTCCTTTTAAGAGACCAGTTTGATCACTATCTATAACTTTCGGGAGAACTAGTTTGAGGCGGTTTGCGATAACCTTGGTAGCTATTTTATAATCACAGTTCAAAAGAGATATTGGGGGCCAGTTTTTAACAAAATAGGGTTCGGTGTCCTTTTTTGGAATAAGTTTGATGATCCCTCGCCTTTGAGTAACCAACAGGTGTCCTATGTGATAGGCATAATTGATTGACTTAAGAAAATAGTCGGCGATGTCGTTCCAAAAAACTTTATAGAATTCGGCAGGCAGTCCATCGGAACCCGGTGTCTTATTGCAGTCCATATCTTTAAGTGCATTCAGGCATTCATTCTTTGACAGAGGGCCTTCACAGCTGTTTTGATCTGCCTCGTTTAGTCTCTTTTCCGCTGGGGTATCGCAAAAAAACGTATCACCTTCTTCGTTAGGGGAGACGATTTTGGAAGTGTAGAGGCTGCGATAAAAGGCTTCACAGTGGTTTAAGATTTCACGATCCGTTGTAATAAACTTATCACTATCTACTTTCAGTTGAGTGATAGCACCTTGCATATAATGTCATTTCTCTAAATTTAAAAAGTATTTGGTATTTTTTTCAACTTCGTTGTACCATCTGCATCGAGCCCTTAGAATTGAACCTTTTGTCCGGTATTCAATAATCTTTTCCAGTTCTCTCTTCTTAGCCTCAAGGGCGCCAGAAACTTCTGCCATGTCGTTTGGCTGCATAAAGGTTCTGTCAATTTGGTTTTGCAAAGAGTTAATTTCTTTCTCAAGTTCTTCCTCGCGCCGAGACAGTTTTGCTTTTTTGGCCGCCGCAAATTTCAATGATTGTTCTCTTATTTTAAGTTTTAGCATCTCCCACAGCAAAGCATCGTTAACAGTGTCATCATTTCGATATTCGTCGTGTGTTTCCTTGATGACAGCTCGGATTTGATTAACATAATCAATTTCAGATAGGAAAGAAGTGTTAAGTTTCCAAAAACCCGGGCCTCTAGAGTTAGAATGAAAGGCGACTCGGAGGTCTATTAATGAGTGATCAGTTTTGTAGCCGACTAAGATATTTGCGGCCCTAACTTTACACATCAGACTTTGGCTTACAAGAAAAAAGTCTAAACGGCATGAAATTTCCGGCCTTCTCCGACGCCAAGTGTATTTACGGCTATCGGGGTTAATTATTCTCCACGCGTCTATTAAGTCAAATTGAGCAGCAAGGTTCTTTAGGGTTTCTTGAGAATTGCTGTGTGTTCTAGCATGTCCGCCCTTTTTATCCACGTCTACATTTAGAACAAGGTTGAAATCTCCACCAACGACAATTTCTTCACACTCGAAATCCATAAGATGGTCGAAGAAACTCGTAAAGAATTGTGGGTCATCTTCATTGGGGGCGTATACTGTAGCAATTGTGATGAGCTTCTTTTCCGATTCTATATCGCAAATTATGAATCTACCGTTTTGGTCCGAAAAGGATTTTTGAATTTTGAAACTGAAGGAGTTGTTAAATAAAATAGCGACACCACACCTGGCGCTATCGTGACCGCTAAAAGTAGTTTTATAGCCCCATTCCGCCGACCACATGACACTTGTATTTTCAGAACAGTGAACTTCTTGCAACATGTAAATTGAGTATTTTTTCTTCCTTAGCCAGTTGAACATTTCTCTCCTTTTCAGCTTATCCCCCAATCCTCTCACATTAAGAGAACAAATACTGAGATTCATTTCTGAAAGCGGTCGCAATGGATGGTGCAGACTGGAGAACTGTGGTGAGAAAACAGCTTAGAGTGTCGATTAGCCGAAAAACACTAGAAGTAACAAAGAAAATTACACGCGAAAGGACTACATTAACACCTACTAAAAATACTATTGTAGAAAGGACACTTAGCAGGATCATGAGTTGTAAATAAATACACATGATAACAAAACGGGGTCATCAGTAGCCAATTCGAGAAAAGAGTAATATGCAAATTGATGATGATCATGCGAAACAGGGCAAATAATCTATTTTAGGCTTTCTGGAATATTTTGATGGTTATAGCGGAGCTCCGACGGCCCGAAGGGCCGTCAAGCGGAGCACCATACCTATAGAAACCCGTCAACTGCTTTTCTCATGGTAAAAATGGCTAGCGGTATTGCTCGTGGGCGCGTACGCACGACGACGGAGTCGCCCAATAATTAATAATATCCTAATAATAATCATAATATTCCAACATGGCGGCCATACTCCACCTGGCCCAGCTGATCAGCTACTTTACAGCGTACATCTTTGATACTGGACATCCATCTTATAGCCAATTGACACCTGTCAAAACAAGGTATCCGCTGACCAGTGTAACGTGACCATATCGCGGGCTCAAGTTAAGACCTCATCGAGGTCAGCTGTTTTTTTGAAGTTGACCGCTGACCAGGTACTTGCTTTCGATTGGATCGCAGGCTCAAGCCAAGTGTGGGACACCCAAACCAAATCGAGGCCGTTAAAATTTTTCGCGCGCTTTCTGCGGCTGGTAATTTCACATTCAGTTGGTTTCTTTATTTTGAGCAAAACAACTTCATCTTCTTCGATCGAAGTTTGTCTTTCGCGTAAAAAGCATAAAGATCAAGAACTTGTCAAAAGATACTCCGGAAGGTGAATTTTCAAGTGATGAAAGGAAGGACGGAAGATTTTTCTCAGGAAAAGCTTCAAAGATTGTGCGGTTGAAAACAGTATAATTCAACGCTTCAAGGGCTTTCACTTCACCGCGGCATCTTGCATCTCACCAAGAAAAGTCACTTAACAGTTCACCGGTATTAATGGGAGGAATGAGTAGCTCAAACTCTGTGGAAGAAGCTCTTTCTTTGGACAAACCGTTTGCTAGTTTTGCGGATGCTTGTTTTTACTTTACTGAAGCTTACGTATTTTCAAGTGGTAGAAACCTCTACAACACAGCGCAGGACAGTGAGGTAAATTAAATAAATAGAAGCTTAACATTTGGTTTAATCGTTGTTACTTTTGTTCAGGAATGAAACTTGTCTTTTTCTCTCGAATGGATATAAATAACAATCATCTGTACTCGTTTTGGACGCAAAGAAGTAGTTGAATTGTTTGTTTGTTTTGTTCTTTGCAAGCGAACGAGTGTTTTTACTCGGCTTGGCTGACTGTTTTTCGACCTTGGTTCCTCACAGTAGCGTTAAGAAACTTTTGCCCTTATCTCATCAACACGTAATCGCAATGAGTCCTCGTAAAATTAAGCATTAAAGGGGGAGACTCGAGCTCGAGTAAAAATAAAAAATCCGATCAAATGCATGTGCATGTGCACTTCTCAAAATCTGACATTAAGTTGTCAAAATGCTGCCAAAACAGTCAAAACCCAGCGCGCTTCACTTCATCAAGTCTTTAAGAGATCTTCGTCGAAAGCAGCCTGTAAACAATAATTAAGTTTCGCCGTCTTTAAACATGTCGTTTGTTTGAACCGGTAAGAATCAGCGTTTGGATGTTAAAAACAGCTGACTGGCTGGCTGGTTGACTGGCTGGCTGGTCTTGATAAATTTTAAAGTGGACGGGTCTGCGAGAGAAATGCTCGTTTGGTTTGGCAAGCGCTTTCTTCGTTATCTGGATGATGTTTTGCCACTGAGAATCATTAATTGAAGAAGGTTCTTCGGAAGACATAGGAAGTAACAGTAAAACCATCAAAGCACTTAAGTGTTTTGTGTAAGCCAAGGAAAGATTTTGTGGGAAATGGCTCTATTATTCAGCTCTGTCGCATTCCGAGTGATTGCTGTCTCAGTGATTCCTGTTGACTGCTCTAAACGATCAGGTACGGACCTCTTTTTTGTCTTTTCTACGGACATTTATGTCAAATCTGCTAAGGAAATTTTCTAGCTTAATACAAGATAGTTTTGTTACCTGTCCAATTTCTGCACCTTCTCCAAGAATCTTCGAAGAAATATTATATATATTGTGCTTTGTTTTCTTGTAATAAGTCTTATGTTTGTTGTTATATTGTTTCTGAACCGCGGTCAATTCCTGTTGACTGCTGTAAACGAAGAGTTTGTACCCTTTATTTTTTTTTCTAGGGGCATTTATGTCAAAATAAATACCGATTTTCCTAGCTTTATCATTACAAGCTATTTTAATTACTAGCTAGTCTTGTTTAATTTCTCCACCTTCTCCTTCTTCGAGCAAACACTCGCCGGCATCGTACTTTGTTCGCTTGCAGTGTTTTTGTTTTGTTTTGTTTTGTTTTTTTTTTGATCCGCTTTGAATCCCTTTACGCTTTCATCTCAAAGTAGTTAGACTCAAGAATGTCCGTCTTTTTTTTTTCTTTTTTGCAAACGTTTACTATCGAAAACTCTTCGTTTTCCCTGCTGCTGCTCAATTGTTTTGGACACAAATTGAACTGGCCCAAATAAATTCTTGCGAAGTTGCTCGGTGAGAGTGTGCAGCTCCGATTCTAGGCTTGGCATGGCTAAATATATATATGGCCTTCAGCTTTTCTTTTTTTAATCGCTACATAACAGACTGGAATGGTGTTCCATCGAACATCATGCATGCACCTTCTTTAAGCAGTTTTAAGTCCTATCTATTACATTATTAGTGTCAATTTTAAATCAGATGTAGCTTGTGAGTGACAAGTATTTAATTTAATTAGGTTTGCTTTGGATTACTTCATGATTTTTAGTCTCAATCTCAAATCAGGGGTGACTTGTAAGAGACAAGTATTTGATTTAATTTGATTAGGTTAGCTTTGGGCCACGTTTAAATTTCACCTCTTAGTTTTTAGAATGTGTAATATTCGATAATATTCTTTGTATGGGAATTTAGTTTCTCCCAATTATTCTCCAGTCATGCACTTTTTTGTTTTGTATCAACTTAGTTGTATTCACATGACAAAGTATTATTAAACTCAAAACTTAAAATTAAACTTAAAGTAAGCTCTTTCTCATCAATGTACACATCCTTTGGACTTCCTCCTCCTGCATACAGTCTTTCAATTAATTTTATTAGTAGCTGGTCACACCAATCTTGTGGGATGTTTGGATGACATTTGGCATTAATGTTTAATGGAATCTCTGATGTTTGATGAAGTATGTTAAGATCAAGTTAAGATGGCTAACGGATTTCCAGCACTTTTGCTTTGATGAATCACCTTGATAGTGGTATCCACCAAATGCCCAATATATTATTATCAAGTTGTTTGGTCTTGCACTTAACTGGCCAGAAGAGCAGCTGGATTTCTTTTTGAAAACACTGTAGGTGCATTGAGTGATGAGCTTAATGTTAGCAAGCAGTTTTTTTTTGTGATAGTAAGGTCAAGAAGTAATTGATCAAAATAAATCTCTTGGTCTTAATTCATGGCATCTCAATATTTTTATTGATTTCCATGTATCTTTCTTTCATAATTTTTGTGAGGCATACATATATCCAGAGGATACACAATTTCCGATTTCTGACTGTCTCATGGGAGGCTGTGGATAATTGAAATTGCATTCATTATGAAGTGATGATCTGAATCACTATATATCTGATGTGATACTGATTCCAAGGAGCAATCACCAGGCTTCTCCACCAATTTCTAGTGGCTCTAAACCATACCTAAGTAGCTAAGTATGTAACTAAGTTGCCTGCAGTTGAACGGGGAAACAGACCTGTCCTTAGGTATTGCTCTAAGACGTTAAGAAATGTTTTGTTTTAAAAATTTATAGATGAAAACTAGCTTTGCAGGTTCTTTTTTACACAAGGTATTAAAGATTATTTAAAAAAAAACCTACCTCAATATTTTTATTTTGCTTTTTCAACATCTCCAAACTCAGTTTGGAAAGGAATTTTTATTACCTTACTCACAGGAACGCTTGTTTTTAGGAGGGGTGGGGGTCCAAATTCGTAAAAGGGGATTCATATCTGCTAGCAGTTCTGGACTAGGGGGTCCAAATCTGATCCACAAGCAGATCTGGACTGGAGGGTGCAAATCCACGTGGGGTCCAAATCCACTGTGCCACTGGCTCAGATCACCTTTCCATACTATTTTCTACAGCATTGGGTCTGTAGCTTGAGTGAGGTCAGATGGGTGATATGACAAGCAGACTATATGTAAATGCCAGTAGAAAAAGAATGCTTTTGGAGCTCCGCTTTTAGGCTTGGCTTAATATATATATTATTTTTCGTTGTTGATAAGTAAAAATCTTCCGATTACTTTCGCGTCATGTATGCCATGTTCGTTCCTTGCTTTCATCATTGCCTTAATTAAAATCTTTCGCTCCTCCTGGATAGCTCTAGCAAAATCTTCGGTAATATATGAATTTGGGTGGTTGCTGGAACTCTTGATCTTTGATCTATTCCTCCAAGTTAAGTCGCGGTCTTCGCGGCTGATGAATCTCACGATAATTAACCGATGTCTACCCTCCACATTCTTTCCCACTCGGTGCACTGCGTGAAATCTAATATCTTTTGAGTCAATTCCTAAATCGTTCTTAATTATATCGTGTACTACACTCTTACAATCTTCGCCCTCGTTCTCCTCAATGTTATTAAATCGTAAGTTTTCGCGCCGAGTGTATTGTTCGAGTTTAATGTTATTTTCAATTTCCGTTTGGAGCTGTAATTCTAAGCTGGTAATGCGTTTCCGCAAGGTCTCCAGTTCATCATTCATCTTCTGTAGATCCATTTCAGCCTTCTCCTTCATAACGGCTACATACCCTTGGGTGAATTCTAAGCTCTGTTTTAAACCTTGCGTTTCAATTCTAATTTGTTCGATGTCGTTTTTCAACTCTATACCTCAACTTGTCCAACTCTGAGCGCAATCCGTTGAAGCCTGCCTCCACTGCCTTTCGAAGCGCGTCGATTGCATCTTTCACCGGGTAAGAACTATCAGAGTTATCCGCCATGTCTTCTGCCGCACTATTCGAAGAACTGGATCCTATCTTGGAACGCTTTTTCGATCATCCCATGAAGCAATCGCCGTTCAAACCACACAGACCGATAAAGCGATGAAATTACTTAGTGTTTCCCATCAAGTAAGCAGCATTGGTAAGTTAAAATTGGCAAAAGACCCGCCTCTTACGAGGAGCGTCAGTTGAAGCGTCTGAACGCCATGCCTGCCAGGCCCAGTCTCCAATAAAATAAATTTACCAATTTGTATAGCGCATGCTAGCATGATAGGATGATCGCATGCACTTTACACATGTATTCTACAATTCTAAAAATTAAGAAGTAAAAACGAAAAAAAGAATAAAAAGATTACAATAACATGATCTAGTCAAATAAACGGCTAAAATAAAATGATACTTTTTCAACAGTCTCTTAAAAGTATCTACACTTTTCCATTTCTTATCTCGATAGGCAAGCCATTCCACATGTACAGTTTAAGTGCGGCTCTTCCAAATGCACAATCACCCAGAGTAACGCGTGTTTTAATACGCGGGGTACATCAGTAGACCTCAAGTTGTATCCCGCACCTAAGCGCCTAACAGAAATCAATTTACAAATATAGCTACAGTATGTGCTAAGCCATGAATGGCTGTAAACGTAATAAGCAATATTTTAAAATTAATCCTAAGGGTAATAGGGAGCCAATAGGGCTGTTTATACGAGAGAAAATAAGCCGCGGCTTACTCTGGCCGCGGATTACATAAGACGCGAAAGGAACCATTTATACGAGTAAAAACGCCTAGGCCAGGATAAGCCGCAGCTTGAGAAAGCCGTGAACGTAGATTTTGTGCCATTTATACGGAGTGTTCGCGTCTTATGTAAGCCGTGGCCAGAGTAAGCCTCGGCTTATTTTCTCTCGTATAAACGGCCCTAATGTCACTGTAAAATGTCTAATTGTCTTTTAGAATGGTTTATCTTATTTGAAAAGATTATTTCACATACAAATGGACAAGTCGCCTTTGGTGAAGCCAAGGAAATTAGAGGTTCTATAGAGCTGCGTACCACTTGTTGGTGAAATGAAATACTCAAACAATAAATAGTTTATACAAACTGTGTAGCCACCTTGTTGAACTGATTCTGTAAAAACGCGAGTTGTCAAGTGTTAATTTGAAATGGCTCTTGCAGTTTACACAGAATTGGTCAGCGCCAAAGACAAACGGTGTAGTTTTCCATGTCAAAATGTTAAACTTTAGTCTTGAATGGATCAGTGTACTGCGGCATTATTCATTGTCATGCCAAGCGGTCCAGCTTACCGTAAATTGGTTCAGTGACTTGACACAAACAGCTCAGAGTGCTAGTAGAGTAAAATGGCTTATTTTATTGGCAAATGGTTAACTGTAAAATGTGAAGCCTCGTCTACACGAGCAATTTTTATTTGACAACTTTGTGTGACAAATATATTTGACCATGTAAATGGCACAGCAAATATTTGTCAATAGTTCAAAGTTGAGTGCACCGGTAATGACAGCAGAGAAACGCAGAAACAAGGCGAGGGAGGTTCGGGGACCCAATTCAAGGTAATGAGGCCCTGTTAGGGTAAATTCCGACAGGCGACACGGCTCTGAAACGGAGACATGAAGAAAATGAAATGACGACGAACGACAAGACCACTCCCATGAAATGGCGACTGCGGCAAAAATAAAAGCAAAGTGGACAGCGACACGGCGGTTTTAAATAAGACAGCATTCGGGCAGAGGGCAATGTCGAGAATGAGTTTGTATTTTCAAAGTCAATTGTTCTGTCAGTCTTCTGTGTGGAAACACACTGACTTACGACCCCTGAATTAGGACAACGCATTTTTTTGGAGAAACGACCTCGGAAACGTTCCGAACTTTCCGAAACTGCGACATCGACATCAGTGTCACTGCATGAAATTCCGACAGCGACATGCGGCCCTTCCGAAATTACGACATGTAAAGGTTTGAAAGAGGGAGGGAAATAAAGATCCCCGCTAACAGGGCCTCAGTAATATGTGTATTTAAAGGCACAAAATAACGCAAAATACATTAACATGTTTAAAATGAATTAAGTTTGGCACGACAATAGCAAGCCGTTTGAAACCAAGTCACGCTTCGTGTCGTGCGGCACGACAAGGCCTGCCTTGCTAGGTAGTCGTGCCGAGCTTATTTCAACCTGCCGAACTGAATCATTTCAAACGTCGTGCTACTGCCATGCTTAAGTCGAATTTCATTCTTGAATTTAGCTCGGCAAGGAAAGAACAGGTCTAATCTCATATAAGCTTCCTAGTTTCCTTTAGGTCTCCTCGCCACTTTCTCTTTACTGTCTGTTTGATTACATGTATGCTGTTGTAGTTTTGTGTGACAAAATAAATGAACAAAATAAAATGAAAATAAATTGCGACCTTTGTGGGTTTGAAACCGGTTACCAACCAATACCCACATGCTGTACAAATATGTTAAAGACCTCTGCATTGAGATGACTGCAAAGTTGTCTTTAGGACACTATAGACGTATTTGTGGCAATATGCAATGACTTTTAGATTCCTTTCTTTCGACAATTCGACGAGAATTCCATAAAGGCTAGTTTCCATATAATCGCTACGATTGTTGCGATCGCTGCAAGCGCTGAAAAAAATGGTACAGCCACCGATCGTAGCGGTTGATGGTCTCCATGTGATCGCTGCGATCGCTGAGAAAATTAATGAAGATCGAGGGGAACTGGGTCTGACAACATCGTTCGCGCCATTCGCCAAAATCAACATGGCGGCAGTGAATCGTTGACTCCTACTTGAAGCTTGGTTTTTCCTACTTATCCGTGTTTTTCAACGAACAGGACGACGGGGAAGGCAAAGAAGCCATATATTTTGGGTGAAATGAGTGGACGTACGCAGTGCATCCTGGTTGATTTTGCTGTGAGTCGCTACGATTGCTTGAGAGTGGTTTCTATATGATCGCTGCGATCGCCACGATATACTATATATTAGGATAAATCTACTAGCGTTCTATCACGAATGCCGTTGTCTGACTGCTTACGTTACTCACTATCTATTCTGTGATAGATAGTGAGTAGCACCGGTTGTCAAGAAAATGGCGGCCGCTTCTTCGTGTCAGTTTTGGAAGTGTCTACAAGGAGGATTTAAATAATTTACTTGTTTAGTTTTGGACGACTACTGTAGTAGATTTATACTAAAACAATTAGATTATCCGCTCTCGATTTCGATGAGTGATAGAAATCTCGAGCTCATAATCTAATTGCCTATTCTGATATGACCGCAATTTCGGAAAAAATCTAAATCGACAGAAGATCATCATGGTGATATACACAACTTTAAGAATCACGAAAAGAAAGCCTGAAAAAGTATCACCCGCACAGGATTCGACTTCGCGATCTCTGAGATACTAATGCCACGGGCCGCGCAGGGGGAGGGGCCGGGGGGGGGGGGGGCAAAGCTCCCCCCCACACACTTTTTGTGGAAAAAATAATATATTAAGTAAAAGACGCATCCAAAAAAGTGCTTTCACGGGATAATAGTGTTTGGCTAAAGGTGGCGGTCCTCGCGGGAAAACATCCAAATTTATGATTGGCTCCTTTCGATCCTGTCTGATGGAATAAATTTTAAAACCACTATCTTTACAATTCATACACTTAGTTGTAGTCTTCTGTTGGTGAAAGTAAGATTCGCAGAGATGACATTGAAACTATTGCTTCTTGTTTCGTTCGTTCCTGCATCAGTCTTAATTTGTGCTCCACACGAAGAAGATGGAAATAATGGCCACGTAATCAAGTTTAACGTCTTCTGCAGCAGTTTTCTCGTGGATTATATGGAGAAAAAACGGTTTTTCGTGACAACGTTGTATTGTCTGAAATATTTTAAAAGAAGGATTAGATAAAGCGGTGGACATCCTGGCTTTTACAATCCTGCGATCATTACTAACAAAAAGTTACAGGAGCCTCACAGAAGCATGATGAATGAAATTGTCACGATCTGCAAGCTTCCGCTGGTAAATCCAGCAACCGTGAGTGCCTTTTCAGCGGCTCAAAGGTTAAAAACATAGCTCCGCTCAACTATGATTCAAGAAAGGTTCAGTAATCTTACAGTTCTAAACACTCACAAAGACAGAACAGACACACTTTTTGCTTACGAATGAATTTGTTGGTCGTATAACGACAATAGAAAAAGGAATTTCGGTACATTCAGGGAATCCGATTTCGTGACAGTAAGCGAATAAATGAACCAAAATTATGATTACTCTACCTTCGTTTACAGATTACGATGTAAGCTAAGTGTGATTACAAAGTTTATTTTGTCACTAACCCCTTTCTCTAAACGCTTGAATTGCGTTGAAAAGTGAAGAAAAGGTTATCAATGAAGTAGTTAACTGCTAAAGTATGTTAACTGCTGGAAAAAGCTTATAAATTAAACGGAATTATATGCGTTTTAATTATTTTTAGAGTTAGTCCCCTCCCCTCACTTGAAAACGTGGGAGTGCCCCCCCCCCCCCACCCCCCATTTTAAAAACTGCTCCGCGGGCCCTGAATGCAGTGTCTTTTTTTGTTGCCAGCTGAGCTAACAAGCCACCAGAGAACGGATCATTTCGTCGGTTAACGTTCGCAAAGTATGAATATATGGCAAATCATATATCAGAACACAGATCTACAGCTATGTTCAGTGGTGGGAAGTGAGTTACATTTGTCGTTTTTGTCATTCGCCATTGAAGCGGACTCATGACTAAGCGTATCTGGTAATTTTACGAAGGATAATTTGTGTTGTACAGGACCTGTTTACGTGACCACCGTTGTCTCAGTTGAAACGTTTTGAGCGAACCACCTCCATATTGGTTTGTAATAGCGACAGAAGCCTACTAATAACTACCAAGTGTGGGTTGGGAGCTGAGGTGGCATGCGGCTTTTTAACAACCAGTGAGTTGTTGAAAATTGAAAGCGGCAAGATGAATATTTTACAATGCCCAAAACCTCGAATGAAGTCTCAAACCTAAATGACCCCTTCGGACTTAACTAGCTTACTTTTCAGTGCTTGTCTTTCACTTGAATGACAACAGTGGCAGAACCTATATACATACCTGCCAACCCCCAGAGTACAAATCTGGCATGAGACGTCTAGAAATCTTTGCAATGTCATTTTTGACAATGTCTGAATACTTTCCGAAAATCGTCCGAAGGTCTTCCGAATGTTCCCGACGTCTCTTGGTTAGAACAGCAATTTACCTACCATATTACTATAATTGTTCCCATAAAACATTAATGTTAAGTTGCTCAGTAATTCTAAAGTTTTACATGTTCTTTCAACGTCTTAGTGCTGTCGTTATGATCTATGTTGAAAAGTCCACGCGCGTGTGAAAACGGCGCCAACTTTCTATCATGTATTGTGCAATTTGATTGGTTGATTTCTGCCCAGTTACGATACTCGTTAAATATATATCAATAATGATTGCTCTGTTTTACAACACTTGATCATTTAAAAATGAACTTGATCATCAAAAATGGGACTTTCAATTTTTAGCCAGAAACTTACTCTGTTTCATTTGATTTCACATACAGTTAAGTAAAACTCAGCTTTTTTTAGCCCGAATTCACATACAAGACTTATGGCATTCTTTCTTTTTTACAGTAATTCACATACTTTGCAAAAATGGTCTCTTCATTTTCTTGATATTTCCCATACTTGTACTTCAGAGATTTTGCCTCTTTTAACTGCGTTTGTAAAAGCAGCGCTATTTGGCAATGATTGGTGCTTTTTTGATCCTTGTTTTTCTTATACTGTTAATTTGTATCTCTGGAGACAATTTTTTTTTCTACTAAATTCAGTTGGATTTCACATACCACGGATTTTGTCTGCAAAACGGTCAATGCAGGAGTTACCAAATGCATTGATATGTTCCATCGAGTATGTAAATTTGAGTTAATATCCCAAACACTCTAGGATGCACATAGGAATATGCAGATTGAATGAAGGTAGTATGAATGTTATACCAAAGGTATGGATGTGATACCCCTTTTGTATACGAAAACAACAAAAATTTAAAGTCAGGTAACAAGGGTATGGGAAAATCCCTCGAATTTAAACCTGAACCCAATGAAAAAATTGGACTTGATCAAGTTCGTTTTTAAATGATCAAATGTTTTATGTTTTCCGATCGAGAGCAGCTCATATAAGAGCACTAAATCCACATCTTGTTTTATTTTCCTTTTAGACATCTCGAAAATAACGAAATTAATGACAAAAACTAAAAAAGGCCACGATAGGTATTTCCCGGGAGATTTGGTGCTCTAACCGGGAGACCGGGAGATTTGATGAAAAATTTGGAGACTCCGGGAAAACCGGGAGAGTTGGCAGGTATGCATATATATACTAACATAAAACGTACATCTAGTCAAAGTCCTATTTCAGAAAGCGGGTAATCGGCACGCCATAGCGGCAAACAGCTGATTTGAAAGTTTCAGTGATCAAGGACAGGTGTAAGTCAATAAGCAGCAAATTGTAATTTCATATAATAGTGCAATAATGGTTATAGCCGCATTAAAGAGGCTTTTAAGGATAATGCACTTGGAAGCGTTATCAGTCTTGTAAGTTCTGGAAGTAAAAAAATGTTAATTTGGTTCACCTCCTCACAATTAACTTAAAGGACGCCTTCTTCCTAAAGTGTTGCCCCCCAAAAATCTCACATCCTATCGCATATCTTATCTAAATCTTATTCCAGACATGATGTCCTGTCAGTCACGCGAGACATGTACCTTGTAGACTTGATTTTTTTTAACGGACGTTGTCTAAGCCTAACTAGTTCTCTTCTTGGAGAAAAAGTGAAATTATGGTCGGCCTTACGTTTCGTCTGTGTGGATCATTATTCCACCTCACCAAATTATCTTACAAGGAAACGATTACACCAATTAAATTGATCAAACATGTACATTACTGATGTTTGTTCCTCCATTTTTGCGTTATCATGATCGATTAAGTGATTAGGAAACGTTTAATTCTACTTTACTATTTGTTCTAAAACAGAATTTATGTTACCCACGATAGGAAAATATTTTAATTTTTACGCAACCCGAATAGATTGATAAGCACGTTGGTTAGGTTTTGAGTTGTGTTTTGGACAAAAAAATAATGGCGCTTTCTCAGATTTTCGACATCCTAAATGAAGAATGCCTGAATTTTAAGAGAATGCTTTTTCTTTCTTTTTCTTTTTCTTTTTTTCAAGTAATATAAGAATAGTGTTGTTGTTGTTGTTCTTCCATGGAAGTCAATTCCCTCGCAAATGAAGATTTTAATGAACGCTAACAATTGCGTGAAAATTAAATCAAATTAAACGGTCAAGTCAAGCCATCAAGACAGGCAAGCTTCCTTTTAAAGGAGGCCAAGTCAGGTACTTGCACTACATCGCTGGGGAGAATGTTCCAATCTATCATGGCTCTGGGGACCCCTGATGGGAGTACAAGTGAAGATTCACTCTCAAACTACGGAATTTGTAACTCAAAGAGTTTTAAACCTCACAATTGTGAAATCTGACGACAGGTATTTTTCCCTTACTTCGTCAAAAAAGCCGCAGAGCCTCCACTTGTTGTATCGCTAAGTGTCCTAGCAACCCAGGGTAACCCAAATCATCATTTTTTTTCCCGTATCATTCGTTTCATGATATTTGATGCACAAAAAGATGGAATTTCAATTTGCAAAGTTTGTAACTGGTGACGGTTTTCGTTGAAAATGAAATTTTGTACAATCATGAATTAATTAATCCGGATCTTTACCTTCTTATTACCTCAATGAGGAATCAAGCACGACCTCAAAGAACCATTGTCACGGGAATTCCTGTTATAAGGTTGTTCAAGTTATGAGTAAATGCAAGTACCGTAAAAACTCTATTAAGTCCCCCGTCTCTAATAAGCCCCGTTTGAAAGTCCGTTTTTGTAATAAGCCCCCCTTCCCCCTCTCTAATTTTGTAATTAGTCCCTCCTATTCCCTCTTACTAAATCCACTTTATGACGCCCAGTTGGTTTGTTTTCAAAACAAATATACGCTCAAACGCATAATACTATTTGCTGCTCTGTATCAAATAATAAAGTTTCACTGCAGTTGTTTGAGTTTAGTACAAAACTATTTAAAGACGAAAACGAAGGGTTTAAGATTTCAAATAAGCCCCCCTCTCTACTAAGCCCCCCTCTCTAATAAGTCCCCCGTCCATGAGGCCTGGAATTAAATAAACCCCCCGGGGAGCTTAATAGAGCTTTTAAGGTACTTCTCCTATTACAAGAAGGGCTCGCGCACCACGAAGATGTAGATTTCCAATAATATTTTGGAAAGAAAAGAACTGAGTATTACAGTATTTATGGTGATTATTCTAAGGCACAATGAAAATACTTGAAAACACTAGCCTAACGTTTACAAGTTAGAGTCTGTTTCCTTCTCGTCATCCGTGGCCATATGGAACCACGAATTGTGTCAATGCACAAGTTAAGTACTTCGTAAGAGAACTGCAAAAACTGTTAAAGGTTCTATCGTTGCAAATTAATACAATTTTGAGTTTATTCAATTTACGAGATAGTGTCCCTTTAATCATGCGCACCAAGTAAATATAAACTTACAAGGCAATCATCTAATAAAAACCTTTATGTAGCCTCAGTTAATACCACTCAATATGGCTTACGCTCTCTAAAATTCACCGGTCCTCGACTTTGGAACTCCTTGCCCACAAGTATAACTAATTCAAGTTCTCTTAGAATATTTCGTAAAAACCTTAAGAATTCTATCCTTAATTGTTATTCCAACCCTTGTCTGCTTTAGCGCATGAAGAAATACTTTAAATATACATACATACATACATACATACATACATACATACATATACTTATACTCTTAATTTTGTATGTAATTGTATTCCACTAGAGGAGTTATCCGCTAGATTAGCCTTTGCTATTTGGATGATCCCAACTCGCTCTCGTTTTTTGTTGTTTCAATTTTATTTCTTTATTCCCTAGTCGCACTGTATTTAGTTGCCCATGTAAAACTTAACTTATATGTCGTGCAAAACTGAGCTGAGTCAAATAAATCATCATCATCATCATCATCATTAGGTAAATATCACTGATAGCTTCCTCGAAGACATCTCCGCAAGAGGTAAGATACGCCAAATTAAACTGTGTGAGCTCATATCTAGTTTCACTTCCTAGCACAAGATAAAACAGCCATCGATCAGCGTTAGCCAAGACATTTTGTCGAGGTAAAGCTAAGCTTGCTTCTTATCTGCTGCTTTGGGATCTACATTGAGAATGTACACCAAGATGCAAACTCTTCTGCTCCTCCTAGCATTGGTAGCATGTATGACAAGCTTGTCTGATAGTTTTAACTTCGGAGGTAGACGAATCGGCGGCAAGCGCTCTACGAAGCAGGTTTGTAATATTTCATTCTTCCACAAAAAGCCCATTTAGCCTCAGGTTATTCGTTTATTCTTATGAAGAAGCAAGTATTATTGCATTTTTCTCCATTTCTTTTTATCGTCCCGGCCCTGGGAAAAAAAACTAAACCAAGAAAGACAAAAACAATGAAAAACAAAGACAACGACAACAATAATGCGAAGTAACCAATTTCTCTTTCTCATAGTATTTTCACCGTGCACCGCTATCTTTTTCATTGTCATTATCATCAACATCATTGCCATTAAGTGGTTATAATTGGCAGTGTCTCTGGGACATCCAGTCACCTCTCTCGCCCTTCTTATCACCCTCATCCTCCTTATATCATCGATCATCCTCAGTAGCGTTATTATTCTTGTTACTATAATTCTGATACCAGTTATTACCCTCGTCCTTGCTTTTATTGTTGCAACAAAAAGATAGGGTTTTTGCTTGAAAAAACCTTTGCCTTGCATAAAGAACAGTCAGGCAATTACAGTAATCCAGTTTATTTCCTTCGCGTTATCTACATGGGGAATCAGGCACGACTTAAATCTTGTACAGTTCTTGCGTGCCGTGCAAATATTAACGTAATTACTGAGCAAATATCACTAAAAGCCTTTATGGAAAACATATCCGCTGAAGTTCACTGTTTGACGACTTGAAATAATTCAGTGGTTGGAATGATGTTAGCTGTTTTATAGTCTGTTGGCTTAGTCTTAAACGTAAATTCGCTACTTATTCAACCATTCATTCGAGTTAAAGTGATACTGTGGTGTTATTTGTCATGATGATGATGACGATAATGATGATGTTTGAAAAATAGGAATCTAAACAAACTTCACCTCTGGCGATTGCATCAGTTACGACAAATTTGAAATAAACCGAAAAAATCTTTCCAACAGAAAGTCATAAATATTAAAAAAATATTCAGAGCAAATTGTCGCATTTTTGAAAGAATTATAGTCGTACAAAAAGAGGTACTGGCCAACTTCTCTAGGCAATGAACTTTAAGTGGATGATTGTACAAACGTTGGACTCGAAAATAAAATATCTCTAAATTCCAGTTAAATTTGGCTGATTTTAATAATTATCTCTAATTTCACCTAATTCGATGAACAAACAGTAAAAAGGGCTTGCTAAAACCATGGTTTATCTTAATTGTTTCGATATCTAAGTTGGCGTGAGCAATACCAGGCTATCACCAATTCGACTTACTTTGTAACCTTCCACTTTTCTTTCTTTGTAGAGGGATGAAGCTAAAGATGGCTCGTCGCCTCTTGCCGCTGCAAAAGGTGTTCCTCGGTTCACTCGAGGGGTATGTACAGTAAAGCATTGCTTTGGCAGTGTTTTGTTTAAGATATATGCTTAGTTAGTATGTGATCAGAATTTTTTCTTGGCGAAAAATGAGGAGAATGCCAGTAAAATAAAAAATGAAGAAGGGGAAATAGCACAAGAGTTGGGTGATGTAGGTTTACCCCTTTTCAATTCGCTTTCGTCTCATCACTGAATTTTTCTTGCGCTACATTTTCGCACACTGTCGAGCTGTTCATAGGTTTTTTTCTCAAACAGAAGAACAGATAGTGCTACAGACAGGAGTATACCTGCTCCCTATTTTCATTTACGTGCAAATTGAAGAGAATGCAAAGACGTTATAATTTGAATATTAATATCAGTTCATCACACAGAGAAACTTAAGCATTAGGAAGGAAGGTACTGCTCAACGTCTTTATACTGATTTCATTTAAATTATGCACCTATCAGTGTTAGTCCCGAGGGGGAGGATACGGGATGAGATGGGGACTTTGATCGGAAAGGCAAATTTTGTGTCAAACCTCCCCACCCTTGATTTCGAGTTCAAAGCTCCCTAGTTCTAAGAGGTTGACCTGTTAAATGCTTAAACAATACAAACACTCCAGGTTTAAATTTCTCATTTTTTTTTTCTTTTAACAACGGGAAAGAAACCTATGGTTTATAGTAACAATAGATTGGACAAATTTTCCTCACCTTTTGTTCCTCCATCTTGTTCGCGTCTCACGGGGACTTTTGGGTATTTTCATGATAGCAAGTTATTCGTATCCAGGCTCTGCTCTGTTGGTTTTCAAGAAGGCAGCATCGCAGCGTGTATTTTACCATGGCAAAGTCCAAGCTTAGGAAACGGTCTTTAATGAATATTTCTTCAGTTTTCAGGTTTTGGGGGAGCAGGTTTGGCGTAGTGGTGAGAGCAATCGCCTTCCACCGATGTGGCCCGGGTTCGATTCCCGGACTCGGTGTCATAATTGGGTTGAGTTTGTTGTTGGTTCTCTACTCTGCTCCGAGAGGTTTTTCTCCGGGTACTCCGGTTTTCTCCTCTCCACAAAAACCAACACTTCTAAATTCCAATTCGATCAGGAATGCTCGAACGTTTATTACATGAGCCCCTGGCTCGGGAGAATGGGCAACCACTCCTCATGTTATCGCGCTTAAATAAATAAATAATTAATTAATTAAATTAATTATAATTAATTAAATTAATTATAATTAATTAATTAATTTAATTAATTATAATTAATTAATTAATTGATCAAACTTCTCCACCCTGGGGCCAGCATTCGTCTTCAACGTTTGTCAAAATTCCCCACCCAGCGCAGTAAATGCCGATCAAAGTCCCCACCACATCCCGTATCTCCCTCCCCCCTCGGCACTAACATTGATAGCTGCATCACAATCACTTTTCATCGTTTCTCTTGAATGGCCACACCTTATGTCGATTTCGTCTACAAACTCAAACGTTAGAACAACCTTGTACTGCATAATACAGAGTACCACAGGAAAGAAACTTTCAGTTAAATGGTAACACTTTAAGATTACATCCACAGTCTCAAAAGTTAGAATCAACTTGTATAGCAAAATAAGCAGCACCACAGAAAGTGAACTTTATTTATAGAGCTTTGGTTGAATCAATCTTGAGTTGGAATCTCTAGAGCTAGCTATTTAGCGAGTCCTTTCTGATTTCTTTTGTTTGTGTTAACTTTGCAGGAAGAGCTGCGATTTCGGAGGGAAGAACTCTGTGAGATCGCTGAGAGAACCTGTTGAAAATATGAGAAGGCTAACTCAGTGATCTCCCGTATATAACAAGTGAATTCGACAAAAGAAAAGAGTATCAATGTGAATTAACCATGCAAGCTTGTTAAAATTATTCATAAACCAGTTTTAAATTGTAACCACAGAATTTTGATGGCAATCATATCGAATAAACAATGCATAAAACATGTGTGTGGCATTGACGTTTTAAGGAGGCTCGCATCAGTTCTTTTAGATTTGGGGTATTACCTGTTGAAATCGAAATTTCCTATTGAAGACAAGCTTCGATATTCCTTGACACTTCAACATCTTTTCGACGTATGAGCGAAGTTTATTTTCTCATTGGTTTTCAAGCTGTTGCCATAGGGGCAGTAACGCGTGGCCACTAATTTTGAAAAAGGCCAATTATCACCAAATCCAGTCAGACAATTGCTAACGAAACTTAAAGAGTGCAAACTGCGCAAGTTCCACAACTTGTAGGCCAAATGAAAAAATCTGAAAGAGCGTTTATGAGTAAATTGCAAATAAAGGTTTGAAGGCCGATTTTTTTTTGCTAATTCCTGAAATTTTCTTCAAGCTTTTCAGGGAAAAATTAAACTTTTGTCCGATTGTTTTCTCTGTTCAAGGAATTATCATGATAGCAAAACATTTTAAATTCACATTGAGCCTCCTTGGTAGCTGTAATTGTAAAATATTCGAAAGCACGGGCAAGTTATAAGGCTAATAAAGCTCGTAATTCGCAGAAATTTAGCCGTTTTGTAGTAAATGTATTTTTTTGTTATTTTTTTTATTAATTCTATTTCACATTAAGTTACAGTACATACGCTAACATTATG
Organism: Pachyseris speciosa; assembly: GCA_016490735.1. Taxonomy (NCBI): domain Eukaryota; kingdom Metazoa; phylum Cnidaria; class Anthozoa; order Scleractinia; family Pachyseridae; genus Pachyseris; species Pachyseris speciosa. The sequence goes on along the minus strand of JAEMWC010000120.1, from coordinate 1,169,040 downwards.
AAACCTACAGTTCATATACTTACATTACTGACTTACAGTTCATACACTAACATTATTACCTAAACAATGCATAAACATATGAAAAAAACTAAAAACCTTGGTTAAAAAAAACCAAACAAACAAAACAAAACGAACCGAAACGAAACGGCCACCTTAAATGGAGAGAGAAGAATATATTTATGGCAAGAGTGTTTCATTCTTGATAATATTTGGAGAGAGGATTCAAGAGATAGCAGAAATAAAAGAATCCCATTTGACATAATGCTTTGAAAGAACATCATTTTTTCTAGCGATATAAAGCTCTAATTTATAAGTAGCTGTTAATTTAGCCTTAAAAACATCAAATAATGAAAATATTCTATCTAATTTGTACCTATAAATAAAGAATTTTCCAAGTAATAAAATATGATTAATTACCGTGAAACCTTTATCAATATCAAACTTACCAAAAAAGACGTCCAGAAAAGAAGTATCCTTTACTTCATTACTATAAATCGCAATCCAAGATAAAACCTCTTTCCAAAAAATATCTACCGCGTTACAAAAGTAAAATAAATGCTATGTGGATTCAACTTCATTTTTACAAAACGTACAGTACAGGGAGTCAGCAATTTTTCCATTCACCCAAGAGCGGCCGCGGACACTTTCAGAGATTACGACTTATACTTTTTCTTTGTTTTTATGCTCCCGTAAGCGGACACCCCAAAGAAAATCCTATTGACAACCTATGTATCTTGTTTTTATCAATCAACTTCATATCGCCGTTCGTCACAATGATTTTACAGTAATTACAGTACAATATTTCAATGTTTGTTTTGTCGTCATCCACATATACACTGTAATACTGTTCTATCGTCATTATATCGTAGGGTTGTATAGGGCGCAATAAATATGGGTTATTGGCCAAGCGTGATGTTAAGATGGCGGGATATTGGCCAAGTTCTTTTTTTGCGTGTTTATGGACCGAGACGAAGTCGAGGTCCATAAACACGCAAAAAAAGAACGAGGCCAATATCCCGCCATCTTGACCGAACAAGCAAGGTCAATAAAGGATTTATTATATGACTCAAAGGACGCAATTAAAAGATAGTAAAACTCGGGACGAACGGGCTATCCCGAGCGGTCAAGATGGCTCCATCTTGACCTCGCGGGTAGCCAATCACAGCAGGAGAATTGATTCATCTTGACCGCTGAAAGAGCCTGTCATATAATAAAACAAAAATAACATTTAATACGGCGGTGTTTCTTTTTATTTCCAATACGGTACGGTTAGCTGGGCAAGCTCCCGTAAGCGGCCATCTATCCCCTACACCTCTAATGGCAGCTTACGAGAACCATTCCCGTAAGCGGCCAGCTCCAGTTACGGACACTTATTTTGCTTCCCGAGGGTGTCCGCTTACGAGAACTTCGACTGTAGTAAGATTTTTCATTGAACGGGGGTGGCGAGAAAAACCGATTTTCTTTAATAAGAGAACGCCACTGACTAGATATAGCATTAACTATACACCCATCAAAACAAAAAGCTGACTCGACGATAATTGAGTTTTTAAAACTGTCTCAAACCTCCAACAACAATATGATAGAAATGCATGAAGCCCCAAACAGAAAACAGAAACTCGAAAAAAAGTCCGATTTCCAGATTGGAACCCACGACCCTCTGCGATCTAGACGGACGCTCTAACCAATGAGCTACTGGAGACTCTATGGCGAGCAAGGGAGAAATGTGGGCTTTGACTGGAACCGCATCACACAGTCACACAGCCAAATAATGACCATCACACTCATAACTGCATCACGCAGTCACATTAAGGCATACCAAGTAGCTCAGTTGTTAGAGCGTCCGTCTAGATAGCGGAGGGCCGTGGGTTCGAATCCCATCTGGAACTCGGGTATTTTTCGAGTTTCTGATTGGGGTTTCATGCATTTATATCATGTTGTATTTCTTATTTCACTCACTTTGGAGGTCTTGGATGGTTGCATCTTTGATATGCCTTAATGTGACTGCGTGATGCAGTTATGAGTGTGCTGGTCATTATTTGGCTGTGTGACCGCGTGATGCGGTTCCAGTCAAAGCCCACATTTCACCCTTACTTACCATAGAGTCTCCAGTAGTTCAGTGGTTACAGCGTCCGTCTAGATCACCGCGGAGGGTCGTGGGTTCGAATCCCAACTGGATTCTCAGATTTGTTTGGAGTTTCTGTTTGGGGTTTCATGCATTTCTATCATGTTGTAAAACTTTCTCACCTTTAAGAAATACACGATCTTTAGAAATCAGGTCTCCGACTTTAATTATCCCACATTTATGAAAGAAGGGTTGGTATATCGATTTTCCTTGACTAAGTATATTTTTATTATTCCAAATAGCCTCGTTCATTATATCTCCAGAAGTCAAATCGGGGAGCAGGGTTGGCGCAGTGGTGAGAGCACTCGCCTTCCACCAATGTGTCCCGGGTTCGATTCTCGGACTCGGTGTCATATGTGGGCTGAGTTTGTTGGTTCTCTACTCTGCTCCGAGAGGTTTTTCTCCGGGTACTTCGGTTTTCCCCTCTCCTCAAAAACCAACATTTGATTTAATTTGATTTGATTTGAGATTTGTAATTAGTAGGCGAAGAGCCACTTTGTGGAAGTACTACTAATAAATCGTTTATTATTAAATTTTCCAAGGACTAATATAGTCTTCAACATACTTCTTTAAGCACATAATTCTCTGGGCTTTAATCAGACATTCAACCCACCTTGTTCAATATCATTGATTAACGCAGAACGCTTAACTTCATCCTTGCCATTCCACATGAAGCTATACAATTCTTTGTTTACATCTTGAATAAGATCGTTAAAAACATGTATAAGAGCTGCTTTTGATATAAACTTTGGAATGGCGAAAGATTTAACTATTTTGAATTTTCCCTAAAAGCGTTAGCCCTCGCCATTTCAACATTTGTAATGTTTTCGTCATTAAACGGCCGGCTTTTAAAGTTCCCTCAAAATTATCCTTTTTTCTCAATGCCTGGTTGTAACTGAAATACACACCTAGGATTCTTAAGGACGTTTTAAATTCGTGAGGAAATGGTCCTGCTAAAACTACCAATTAAATGCTCATAAGTAAGCTTATCTTTTTCGAAACAAGACAAATCATCGGCAAATAAAGCAAGTTTAGCATCTTCCTACCCAATTTTTACCCCTTGAATATTCAGATTATTTTAGCTGATGCTGCACGCAATGCAAGAACTTCAAGACTCAGAATGAATAATAGCGGAGACGAAGGGTCACCTTGCCTCACCCCTCTTTCAATCGTAAAATAATTTGAAGTAAAGCCATTATTCATCACACAACTGGAAACTCTTGAATAAAACGTGCGTATCCATTTAACAAAAGATGGGCCAAATTAAATTCTTCAAAAACTCTGAATAAAAACCTATGATTTAATGAATCAAAAGCTTTTTCAAAGTCTATTGTAATCAGGATTTCTGCAGTATTAAGCTGTTTGGTGCATTCTATTATATCTTCATTTGTTCTAATAGCGTCAAAAATCGATATTCCCTGCACATAGGCATTTTCATTACAATGGATCAAGATTGGTAGGATTGGTTCCAAATGCTTAGCCAGTGCTTTGGATGCAATTTTTGTGTCAACATTGATGGGTGATATTGGTCTCCAGTTCTTAATAAATCGTTTGTCCTTACCTTTCTTTTCCAGCAAAGTGATAACTGCTTGCTTCTGGGAATTTGATAGTTCTCCGTGCTCATGGGCATAATTAAATGAGGCAAGCAAATGCTTCCCAACTGATTTGCCAGAATGCTAAATAAATCTCTGCGGTAAGACCGTCATTACCAGGTGTTATGTTTTCTTTTTTGTAAGGATTTCAAGGCATTATAACATTCGCTTACAGTAAGGTTTTCCTCACATTTAAGTCTTTGTGCATTAGAAATTTTACTGAGGCATAGATATTCCTGTTAAAAAAGAATCTGTATGGGTCTTGCTTGGTACTAGTTTGGGTAAAATCTAGAAAGTTTATCTAAAATTGCTTTGGGGTTTGTTGATGGCACTTGATTCTTTATGAAAATTTTTCGTATGGCACTTTTTCTTCCTCTTGAATTTCTAAATTTAAAAAATATTTGTTGCTTTTTTCTCCTTCTTTGTACCATTTCGCTCTCGAGCGAACTATTGCTCCTTTAGTGATGTACTCATACATCAAGTCATATTCCGTTTTCAAAATCTCTAATTTCTTCATATTTTCAGTTGACGGGTCTTCGTCATATAGTTCTTGACAATGTTGTAGGTTTTTCTCTAACTCTGACAATCTCGCTCTCCTATCTTTTGCCTTTTCTTTGCTATAAGATATGGTATCTTGCCTGATTTTATATTTAAATAAATCCCAAAGCAATCTTGGATCAGTGATGTCTTTGAATTCGTCCAGCCAAACATGATAATTATTATTTATTAAAGCTACATAATCACAATCGTTCATTAAAGTGGCGTTGAATTTCAAAAAGATGGACCATGTGTTTGACTCTCTACACTTTTTTATAACTACTTACTTACTTACTTACTTACTTACTTACTTACTTACTTATCCTCTCCCCGTCGGGGCTTTTCAGGGTTAGTTTACAGTGCTTCTGTAGGGTGAGATCGGACGTCAGCCTGTAAAGGCGCCTCTAGCTGGCGCTATCAGTCCATATTTGATCTCACCCACCCACCCAACCCACACATGAAAGTCAAAGACAGATGAAAGGTGGAGATAGAGCACTACACCGGGAACTACGTCCCTTACTCTTATCGAAAAGTGTCTGGTTCTTTAACGTCCCACAGATTATTAGGTACAAGTGTTGCAGGCGCGGATCCAGGATTTTGAAATGGGGGGTGAATTTTCTCCACCTCAATCAGAGAAATCAGAGAAATTAAATATTATTTGAATATGTGAGGGATAAGAAAAAGAAAAAAGAAAGAAGGGAGGCTCAGAAAAAAAGGGGGGGGGGGGGTGAAAATTCACCCATTTCACCTCCCCTGGATCCGCGCCTGTGTTGTGAGACGGGACCTACGGTTTATCGTCCTTATCCGAGAAGACTAGAAAGTCTAACCATTTGCAGATGTTATTACAAAGGCAGCACTTTTCTCCTCAATTATTTAAAGACCCTAAGTGTTCGTCCGGCCGGGGTTTGAACCCGCGATCTCCCGCACGCTAGTCCAGTGCTCTACCACTGACCCAACCGGTCGGCGAATGACCAGAGTCAATAGACGGTATAATCGCGGTGTAATCGACATCCTCTTGAAGAGCATTATCAACTAGCCAAAAATCAAGCCGTCTTTGCACTATTGGTGTTTTTTTTGGCACCGTGTACAACGTTTCAACGATGGATTTCTGACTCTCCAAATATCAACTAGGTCATGTGTTGAGCAAATATTTTCAACTTGTTTAACGAGTTTCTTCACTTTTGGGGTGCACCCCTCGCCATCAAGCTTCGGATCGAGAATGAAATTAAAATCCCCTCCAACTACAATCCTACATTCATCATCTATATCAACCCTGTTCAGTTCATTTTTAATAGTCTCGAAAAATAAAATCTGTTCACTCGTTTTATTAGGGGCATACATATCGAAAAACACAAATTTGTGGTCTTGTACTATCGCTTCCATGAGAATAAACCAACCATGACTGTCCTGAGGGACGGATTTGACTTCAAATTCCAAGGAATCTTTTAACAAGATAAGAACGCCCCTACAATGCTCAGAACCATGGGCGAAGAACATTTCCCCTTTCCACTGCGTTTTCCAACTATTCTCAATCTCCTTAGTACTGTACGTTTCTTGCAAAAAAACAAATGTCCGTTTGTTGTTTCATTAACCAAAGAAATTAGGCTTTACCTTTTTCAAAAGAACGAATCTCCCGAGCATTTAAATACAAACGTTTAAATGCGACGCTCATAAGTTCTCAAATTCAAAACAAAACAACCTTGCCACCCCATCTTACATCGCTAAACTGGCCTTTCACACCAAATGACAAGCTCACTAAACAACATGACACCAAACAATTCTTTGTTTATATCTTGAATAAGATCATTAGAAACATGTATAAGAGCTGCTTTTGACATAAACTTTGGAATGGCGAAAGATTTAACTATTTAAATTTTCCCTAAAAGAGTTAGTCCTCGCCATTTCCACATTTATAATGTTTTCTTCATTTAACGGCTTTTAAAATTCCCTCAAAATTATCTTTTTTTTCCCAGTGCCTGGTTGTAACTGAAATACACACCTAGGATTTTTAAATACGTTTTAAATTCTTGAGGAAATGGTTCTACTAAACCTACCAATTAAATGCTCATAATAAGGCTTAACTTTTACAAAACAAGGTAAATCATCGGCAAATAAAGCAAGTTTAGCATCTTCCTATCCAATTTTTAACCCTTGAATATTTTTATTTTGCCTGATGCTCCACGCAAGAACTTCAAGACTCAAAAATGAATAATACCGGAGACAAAGGGTCACCTTGCCTCACCCCTCTTTCAATCGTAAAATAATTTGCAGTAAAGCCATTATTCATCACACAACTGGAAACTCTTGAATAAAACGTGCGTATACATTTAACAAAAGATGGGCCAAAATTAAATTCTTGAAGAACTCTGAATAAAAACCTATGATTTAATGAATCAAAAGCTTTTTCAAAGTCTATTTTAATCAAGATTCCTACAGTATTAAGCTGTTTGGTGTATTCTATTATATCTTCAATTGTTCTAATAGCGTCAAAAATCGATATTCCCAGCACATAGGCATTTTTATTACAATGGATCAAGTCTGGTAGGATTGGTTCCAAACGCTTAGCCAGTGCTTTGGATGCAATTTTTGTGTCCACATTGATGAGTGATATTGGTCTCCAGTTCTTAATAAATCGTTTGTCCTTACCTTTCTTTTCCAGCAAAGTGATAACTGCTTGCTTCTTGGAATTTGATAGTTCTTCGTGCTCATGGGCATAATATAATTAAATGAGGCAAGCAAATGCTTCCCAACTGATTTGCCAGAATGCTAAATAAATCTCTGCGGTAAGACCGTCATTACCAGGTGTTATTTATTTATTTTTTTTAAAGATTTCAAGGCGTTATAACATTCGTTTACAGTAAGTTTTTCCTCACATTTAAGTCTTTGTGCATCGGAAAGTTTGCTGAGGCATAGATATTCCTGTTAAAAAAGAATCTGTATCATAATTTATTCTGTGGGACGTAAAAGAACCCACACACTGTTCGAAAAGAGTAGGGGACGTAGTTCCCGGTGTGATGGTCTCTCTCTCATCTGATGATTAAATGCTCGGAGATATTAGCTGCACAAGCTACTCTAAAATCCGAGGGTAAATAATGTGATGTATGTATGTATGGGTCTCGCTTAAGACTCGGAATTTTCCTGGTACAAGTTTGAGTAAAATCTAGAAAGTTCATCTAAAATTGCTTTGGTGTTTGTTGATGGTACTTGATCCTTTATGAAAATTTTTCGTATGGCACTTTTTCTTCCTCTTGAATTTTCTAAATTTAAAAAATATTTGTTGCTTTTTCTCCTTCTTTGTGCCATTTAGCTCTCGAGCGAACTATTGCTCCTTTAGTGAAGGACTCATACATCAAGTCATATTCCGTTTTCAAAACTCTAATTTCTTCATATTTTCAGTTGACGGGTCTTCGTCATATAGTTCTTGACAATGTTGTAGGTTTTTCTCTAACTCTGACAATCTCGCTCTCCTATCTTTTGCCTTTTCTTTGCTATAAGATATGGTATCTTGCCTTATTTTGTATTTAAAGGGACACTGCCACGATTGAGCATGCGCGCGAGCACCCCACTGAACTTCAATCTCGTTCCCAGAGGCTGCGATCCTTTTGGCCAGCGCCAAGGATACGAACCTCTGGTCGAATCCAAAAAAGGACACTTGTGATTGGCTGGTAAAAACAAAGCAATTAACATGCCCGGATCAACCGCCTCAGAAGTTGTTTTAGCGAAGTGTCAGGCAGCGGAACGAAGGCTACAGAAATGATCACAAGCAAAGGAAAATTACTGTCGTTGTAATAATGCGGTTAGAAACCACCGCGTTTAAGTTTGTAGAGATAAGGAGAAACTAGATGGAATCTTAATAGCTCTCAAACAGCTTACAGATGTCGATTTACAACATGTACTCCAACCAATGTTCAAGGTATTTGGGCCGTTCGTGTTTAAATGAAACTTTCCACATCAAAACCAATGATAAAGGAGTTGAAATATCTTGTTGAAGAGTTAGAGTAGGCGAGGCAATGTGCAGATCATGTTCAAAGAGAGCGTAAGTTAGACGAGGAATGTGGTAGTCGAATTTCGCAACAATATGGATTCCGTGCACAGAAATTGACAGTGAATTGATTCAATATATAAACAGAATATAGTCGTCTATTAACGAGATTGATCCATTGTGTAATAAATAATTTATACATATACCGTAAAATACTCCCTCAGAGGCTGATCTTTTCCATCTATTTTTGAGGAGGGTTGCACTTATTAGAGAGAAGGCTTATCATAAGGGAAATTGGGCTAAGTTTAAAACTGGAGCAGCAATGTTTGGTAATGTTAGGACAATAGTAAAAAGGAATAAAGTTATAGACAACTATTGAATTACTTTCTCCAGCTATTTTTAATCATACTGCTGTTTGAGACCTCTGTCATTTTCTATGCAATGTGTCCTTCAAGGTCAAGTTGTGATAATGGTGCAGCCAAAAACATCTGACTCAGGGTACGAGTACAACACTCTTTTCTCATTCATGATCTGGGTACTGGGCATCAAACTGAATAAAACATTCTATATTTGGAAATAGGAGCAGTTCCTATTAGCTCATACTGCTCGCACTCTGCGTTTATTGCAAGGTTACCATATATCAGTGTCAAAGGAAAATTAAGTGCTTTTGAATCAATCTGTATTTTGATGGACCCAAGATTGCCACTAATTTGGTGTGTCCTTGATTTAGCCTTGGATTTGCAGCCAAAAAACAAATCAGGATTTGTTTCATCTCAAAAGGGATCTAAAAGCCCTTAGGACTAGACTATGTCTTGCTTCTTCAACGAAGTTACTGTAGCTGTGCAGGTTAGGCTTGGGATACTGGAAAAGACACTTGCATGTAGAAAGTGTTTTCCATACATGGCCAGAACTAGGGAAGAATGTTGCCAAAACTTAATACATTTTAACACATAAATGCACAGGATTTTCCAGAATTCTAATAGCCAGGTGTGAGGGTCAGCTATATATTCTATTTTCGGGATTTTCATTTGTTCATAGATAGATGTGTTACAAAAACTGTGTTGTGGCATAATAAATAGGCAATCCCCCCCCCCCCCCCCCAGGTCAAGGACAAGTAAAGGGGCCATGTTAAATGCCTTAGAGGTTACATTTATTTTTAGGGAACTCTTTATGGGTGAAAATGTATTTCAGGTAATATGTATACTTGAAAGATAAATGTATCTTTTATGAAACCATCCAACAGACAAGGTGGGGAAGGGGATGGCAAGTTTTGAATAGAAAAGCTCAATGACCATATAGGATACAACCAAAAAATCCATCAATAATAATGAAACTTTATTTGCACCAAAAAATTACACAATGATGAGAAAAGGTACTGAAACACTGTCTCATTGTAAAAGTAAATATAATACTAAAAAAATATAATTATATCAGATAATCTTCAATTAAATTTGCCGAGTCAGTAGTCTACTTCATTACATCATTAAAAATCTTGTTCTCCAGATAGCAGCTACAGTAAGAACTTCTGGGTGGGTAACAAAAATTGAGGTGGGACTATTGTTGAGGTTAAGCTTTCATCGGCCTTTTTCTAAGCCAACACTGAAACGATGATTCTTGAGAATCCGAACCTATGTTATAAGTATGCTCTAAGCGGGTAATGTAAAGCTTAAATAAAATTGCAAGTTGTAACTGAGCTTCCTCTAAAAGAATCGATGTATGTGTCCTTAGAAAGAGTCGTGTTATACAAACAAAGGAAATCGCTCACAAGTTGGCTTCTACCGCATGTATGTGACTGTTTTCTGATTGTTGGTCGATTACTGTGGAATCGCCCCTGCTGACTGCCCTAAATTGGTCCTGCTGAACGTGTTAACATGATCAACAGCCGCCATTTTGTCCTGAAACCTCACGCAGGCGCAATCAAACCGGAACCAGGAGTTTTTGGTTCCCGTTTTGGATTCTTCCAGAGCGTCCGTTGCCCGTTCCGCTGGACAAGGGTAACGTAGGCTCTGGGGACAAGATTGACTGAACTTGAATTCAAGTTTTGTTCGACAAATTCAAAATGGCGTCGAGTAGTGGAGGATCCGGGCATGGCGGGAGAAGAAGTAATTCAGGACGAAAACGGAAGTTCGAAGTGCGAAACGACTACAAGAAACTGTGGTCTAAGAACCACAAACGAATGTACTTGAAAAAAGAGATATTTCAGTCGTGGCTGCAGGAAAACCTTGATGCAGGATATGGAACTTGCAGTGACAGCGAGTTCGTGGCTCATTTGTTGTCTTTAGGATTAAGACGCCGGTAAGTTATGTTGACACTATTTGCTGATTTATGCACGGTATTAGTTTTTTTCTGCTTACATGAATATCTGTGTTTTCTTTTGCAGTGCACTGGAAGATGCTTCGCATTTGTCCAGTGGCCGATCTCGAGTACATGTAGCAAAGCGACACAAGTCACAAGAGACACAAGAAGATGAATGTGCGATGGACGAGATTGAAGGTACAGGGGCGCGATACTAGGCAAACATTCCATGCTACCTTTCGTGTTAACCTTTTTATATTTTTCCTGTTATTTTTTTTTCAGGACCGTATTGCTCTACACCAGCTAAGCGTTCGATGCAACACATCGAAGCAGAAAGTGCATGTGCTGTTTCTCCTGTCGTTCGAAATGTGTCGGTGATGAACCAGGGTGGTTATGCAACTGCCAGTCGTGAAACGTAAGCTTGTGTTTGTAGGTGTTTAGGGATCATGGCCTATCTGTAACTCTGCAACGGTCTTTCACAATCAGTATCGAATAAAACAGTAGCTGAAATGTTGGTGATTTACTTTTCCCCCTATAGTTTGAACTCTTCATTGTTTACTGATGATCAGGGCTGTAGTGAGGAGTCTGAAGATGATTTGTCCGAAGATGATACAAGGTAGGGCTATGACCTCTGATGCTTACAGCTAAAATAATTTCCCCTCCCCATTCTAATACATTATTATCCTATAACAATTAGATACCACTGTAGCTTATCTGATTAGGGTGGCCAAATATATTTTTGTGATGGTACACAGACTATCAGTGGTAGATAATTTGAGTATGGAAAGGAATGAGAGGGATTGTATTTTTTATTGTATTGTTTTGTTACTGTAGCTTTTATTCATTTGAGCGTGGAAACTAATAAGAGGGATTGTGCTGTTTTAACGGCTTTTCTTCTTTTTATTTCTCATACTTATTAATATTCTTAGTTACATATAATATATATTTGAGCGTAAAATAGAAATGATAGATAGATAGATAGATAGATATACACCTGTATTTAAAAGCAAAATGAATAGTCACATTATTCTCTCACATGAAATTGTAAAATCAAGAGGAAAACTCTGTGAATTTTTTTTATTAGTTTTCCCTTTTAAAACTCACTATTATTTTTATTCACAGCATGGATATCAGTAATGAGCAATCCTCTGCTACTGACAGTATTGTACCACTGTATGAAAGTTTGGACGAGGAGACAATAAGTGAGGTGGCCGCTGAGGAGGAAGTGCAATCTTCTTCATTTCCTATTGTGCCAGAAGGACCAGAATATGGACCTCACATGAAATTAAGTCGCGGTGAAGAGTCGTACAATCACCAAGAGGAACTGAAATTGATTAAAGAAAGGAAGTTCATATGCTCACTGGATCTTTTTCTTAATTTGTTTCACAAGCGCTGTTCGATGCTAGGTTGTGATAACATCCCAAATGTTAATCACCACTTTGTGGGTGCAACACTAGTTGTCCGTACCACTTGCCAAGCTGGCCACCAGTTTTGTTTTGCCTCATCCCATGAAATTAATGGCATGTATGTGAACAATTTACAATCAGCAGCTGCACTACTATTGTCTGGAAACAATTTCAGTAAAATAAGAAGAATGGTTGATTTTCTGAATCTAAGCTTTCTATCAGAACCAACATATTATCGCATGCAGCGGCTTTATTTGATTCCAGCAATAGAAGAGTGGTGGTGTTGGATGAGGGAGGAACTGATCAAGGAGTTTGTGGGTCAGAAGATTGTAGTTGGTGGTGATGGACAATGTGACTCCCCAGGTTTTAGTGCGAAGAATCTTTGTGTTTCCTTATGGAAATCTCCACCAGCTACATTCTGGAAATTGAGGTTAGAGACAAACGTCATGTGGGTCTAGCTTCTACTAACATGGAAAAGGAAGCACTGAAGAATGCATTGTCAAGGCTGAAAGATGTCCTGGAAGTTGTGGAGGTGGCTACAGTTGCTTCATCATCCATCAAAAAGCTTATGGGTGGGCAAATTAACTGTATAAATTCACTGTATACCTTTATTGTGACCAGAATAGAGAAGACCCTACAATGCAAACAATGTGCAGTTGATAAAATTATAAAAGTCAGTGCACATGATTTCCATATTCATACATATAGCTAAGACGGTGGAGAGGGGAAATAATTTGAAATCCACCTGCCCAATGGGCCAGCAAATTTCACTTTCCACTTGTCCCCACTTTGTTGTTGATTTTAATGATTTATTCATTTTTGGCCATCATTACAAATAAGTGTCTTCAATTGGGATCTCTTGTGCTGATGACTGTTTAATCAAATTTTATGTAATTTTTAACGTATATATTTTTCTTGTTTTTGTAAAGAAAACAATTTCAAGGATGTCTTTCATAGTCTAGATGTGTGGCACAAGACCAAGAGCATCAGAAAGTGTTTGGCAAAGGTACTCTTACATAACCTTATATTGTAATGTATACAAGTAGAAGTATATAATACTTTGATTTTTATTTTTGTTCATCTTGGGATTATGTTAATAAATCTGGATCAATTGAAATTACAATTAAAACTAGTTTAAATCTTAAAATATAAAAATTTCCTGTACTCAGAGCACAATTAAAAGATTTAAAAGTGGGATATTTCGTTCGGATCAACCGAACTTCGTCAGCCACAATGTAAATTTTGGATGTTAAGAAGGGTTATATATTGGACCCGAGGGAGCTAAGATGGTGTCAGATTCTGGCTGATTCGAACCCATTGTCTCTGTTCAAGGAGGGCTTATGTTATCTTATCTCAATTGCGTCCCTTATGCGGCGTTTGAAAGTGTTACTTGGCAAGAACTTTTGATTTACTAGAATCCACCGAATGACCCGTGAGGTGGCATTGTTCACAAACAGCTGACGAGTTTGTAGAAAGATGTTCCTTTACTCGAGTTTCCAATAACTGAGACGTTTCGTCCACATAGTCTTTGTCACATTGTTCGAAATGGATATAATAGACTGTTCCACACTTTCTAAGATTTTCTGTTTTGTCCTTAATCCGAACTAGTTGTGATCTCAAGGAAATGAAAGGCTTGTGTACAAGTGTAGTCTCGTGTGATTTGAATGCTCTTTGGAGGCGTTCTGTTTATTCCTTTTTTAATTTATCGCAAAGTTTGCATTGTTGTTCTTTAGGCAGGCTTCATTGTAACGTTTGATGTTTATAGGTCTTATTAAATCGTATGATACCCTGGAGTGTATAAAACCTACATTTAGTCGTGAATTGCTATAAAAAACAGTCTTCCTGAAGGTACAGTAAATGTATATGTACAACTGGTTACTAAATGTATCAGGTTTTCACTGAAAGAAGCACATGTGGAAGGCTAACTTTGTAGCTTAGCAGCCCAGTCAAAATGTGCCAGCAGCTGGCAATTATGTCCCCTACTACAAAACATCTGCCATATACCGGTAAATGTATTTCACAGTAAAGTTCAGAACAATAAAATACAGTACCAGTGTTTTTTGTGAAATCAGCTGCTCACAAACAGTCCTTGGGAAACCTTTCATCTTTTCATAACGAAAATTAGCTCTTAGCAACATTTGCACTGCTAGTCAAAAACCTTCTAAGTCAGGTAAATAAGGTATCAGAAATGTAGGTTTGGATTTATACACTGTATGGTTGAAAGAAATTGAAGAGTTTGTCAAAAGTATTTTAGTAGTTGAGAGCCTACAATACCTTTTAAAGTCAAAAATGTTTTAGGTATTGTAGGCTCTCAACTACTAAAATACTTTTTGACTGGGCTGCATTTCTATGTAACAAGACAAACTAAAATTAATGCTCTCGGTACCCCGTATATACCCCTGTTACTGAAGGGTAACGTTCCCTGATTTTCAGGACAGCACATGAAGGGTACACACGACGATTTCTTTTTCCAAGGTGACCATGCCTAGCCAATATCGGCGATATGCAGCTTTTCTGAAAGCTCGGGTGCTGTTGTCTTCTCTATCATTTCTGATGTCACTTGTGTTTCTAATGCAGAGTTCAAGGACATCTGTGTCAAGACACAACTTAGAAAACCTTGATGATGATGTTATGCAATTTCTTAATTCGCAACACTTGTTTTCAATAGCTTGTGGCATTGGCCTACACATACAACAGACACACCAACCGACTAAGGCCCGGTTCAAACGTCGAACTTTACATGTACCGAACCTAATACCTATTTGGGTCGACCCAAATTATTAAGTTCGACAGTTGATTCAGACGTCGACCCTAATGGTGTCGATCTTAATTTGGTAATTCACACAAAACCTTTGAGGTCGGCGGTTCTTGTTTGAAGTCTTGATGGAATCAATATGCCGCGGCGAAACGAGCACTGAAAATTCGAAGCTTGTTATGCTCGCTAATGCCATCCGTGAAAATAGAAGAAGGCGGTTAAACATACAAATGGCACTACACCACCGTAGAAAGCAAGTTTTACAAATGTTTCTTTCGTTCTTTTGTTATTGATTTCATCCTAACGAAATACCATCACGACTTTTCCTCAATCCTATCGTCGGTTGGGCAGAAACACAAAGCTTGACGTTATTTCGTGTTTTTCAAGCGTGAAGGACACTCTCTCCTCTTTTGCCGCCGTCTTGTTTGAAAGCATGCCTTTTGCGCATGACACCCTGCTTGAACGTGTAGAATTGTGGGTAAAAATAATTTATATAATGTATTTGTAAAGTATGCATTACATTCGGCACATGTAAAGTTCGACGTCTGAATCGCAGTCGAACTTTTGCCGTTCTATTCGACTGGCACAGTCGAATAGAACGGCAAGGTCGACCCAAATACAAAAGAATCGATCCTAATTGATTCAAACGTCGAACTTAACATGTGCCCTCTGATTGCCAATTTCCGCACCATTGCTTCTTCTAAGGTTCCAATGAATTCCTACAGTAATTGAACATAACTTTGTAAGATTATAGAAGCAAATCAGAAAGTTTAAGTCAAATTCACATATTGAGAACATCAGTATTTCCGAAATAAACATCACACCTACAAGCTTTTAGCTTTAAATATTATCGTTTCAAAATAAAGGTTGTGAGTATGTAAGAGTAAGTGCACAGGAAAATCGAGCAAAAGGCGGCCACAGTCGAAAACCTAACCTACCCTCATTTTAAGTCTATAGAGAGGTACTGACGAGTTTACAAACCTCCTGGGGTTTATTTTCCGAAATACGGTCGATTTTTGGAATTATTTGAGATATTTGATTTCGCCCGTCTGACGCCATCCTCGAAGACCCAGGGGCAGAGAGTAGGGTTGGGACGAAGATTCAGGACGAGCGAAAGTTTACAAGACGGACGGGAGAGCCCCTGGGAACATTTCTTTATCGGACTCGTTCCAGAAGCCATTGAAATCCAGCTTCGTGATTGGGCGGAAATTTTCTGGCAAGGAATTTTTTTCTGCCCAATCGGCGATCAGCTTATATATCGCACTCCTTTCGTGACTCCTTACACCAACAAATAAGCGGTCAATCTGCTGTCGACCATATTTTTAGTGGTTCCACTTGTCTCGTTCGTTCGACAGATTTATCTTACGAGGAACATTTTGGTGGCAAGGGACCCACAAAACCCAGAAATCCACAAATTAAAATTGAACTCAAGCAACAATCACTTGTAAGGAACTAGAAAAATCAAGATGAAGACCGACCACAGGCATCCATCCGCGAACAACAGCATGTAACTCGGTCTCTTTCTCTGGTTAGGATCATTGTTGTTTGGTTTGGGCTTTTTTCTCTGGTTTACGTACGGGCAGTGGGCCACTCCTGAAACTCTTCGGGGCGATGAATTTTCTGTTGCACGGGCCAGACAAGTTTGCCGATCGCGCGAGAAGCACGCGCAGCTCGGCGGTTTAATATTTTGCTCACGAAATCGAACCTTGCAATCACCCGTCTCAGCTCAATTTCGAGAGAGACCACGAAAAGGCCTTAGAGAAAGTGTACAGTTCCACTGTGATCTATTGCAATGTTTTGATTTCATATTTTTGACTGGTATCTGTTGGCCAATATGCTTTACTTCCCAAG
>JAEMWC010000120.1:1130000-1142500 GCA_016490735.1 Pachyseris speciosa | reverse complement strand
GCAGCTCGTTATTGGTTAGTTCAAAACAAAGGCTAACCGCCGGCGAACGGAAGTGGCAGTTCAGTTCAGCAGACGTTCGTGGGCAAGGAACGCGTGACGAGCCCAAAGACGTCTGCGAAGGAGGCTAGGGCATAAAGTGACGGAGAATGCTTTTATACCGATAAAACTATTAATTTTTTTCCACATCTTCACGGATGTTGCTATCGGGTCTCAAAATTCACCATCACTAAATTGAAATATCATAGACTGTTATACTGCTGATATCAACCTGTAATTACCTATAATTACGATTTTGTTTGAGCTGCCTTGAACTCAACGTTGTATAATTCACCCTCCGAGATCTGCATATCTTCATATCATACAAAAGCCGAGTTCAATAATTGTTTAATTATTCATTCAAAATATTTCCACGGCTCTGAAATTTAACAAAACGGTAACTGAAAATAATTAAGTGAATGGTATTAAAGTTACTGCACAGTATTACTTGAAAAGTGCCAAATTTACGCTTTCTGTTTGTGTTGCGGTCGGTAAATTCGTTTGCGATGTCAGTGGTGGAAAGCCTGTCAGTTCTTTCTTTGTGTGTGTTTAAAACTGTCAGGTTACTAAATCGTTCCTGGTTCATCCTTGAACGGAGCCATGTTTTTAGCCTCGGAGCAGTCGAAAAGGATCTTTCACCGGCTTCACCGGTTGCCGGATTTACGAGAATGAGCTCACATAACGTGATAACTTCTTTTATTACATTCATTTTGAAATCTCTGGTGATCCTTGCAATCTGACTGGATCTCAACAGTGCAATCTATTCCCAAATCGCACCACTTTTTACTCTAAATCGCATCCTTTCTGTAACCGATCAAAATGAAAGTGAAATAATACTAACCTATCAAATTGCCTGGATAAGCAAATATTAATATTGACAAAAAAACTGTGATTTCGAAATGGCTGTAATAAAGTGGTAATTGAACTTCGTGTCACGCAATTTTGGTCTGAAATCATACTTGTGATTTTAAATGGAACTCGCCCTGCGCGCTTGTTCGATTTTGAATCACGCGTATGATTTCAGACCAAGTTGCACTCCACTCAGTTCAATTACCATTATTTATCATTTCCCGTTCTGGGTTGGGTAGCTCTTTAATTTTTACTATGATGTCGTCAAAATGCGAAGAATCGCCATCCTTCAGCAGGTTTGTAAAATTTCCATCTGGGCAGTTAACATTGAAATATTAACATCATCGTTATACAGTTTTTCCATAAACTTTAGCTCTTCGGATTTGTCTTGGCAATTGAGAGTATTAATTAAGAGAGACTCAATCTTCGCATACGTATCAAAGCTTGGCTGGTCAAAACGCTTGTCAATAGCGTTCATCATAAAGTCAAAAGCTTCAAACTATATTCGCTTGTAATAGTCTTGTGCGGTCACAGGATATGTTGGCTCTTCAGTGCCAATTTCAATTCTTCTCGGCGCGCGAGTTCTCCTTGGTAACATCGGTCCTGTCATGGAGGGATAGCTTTTACTTTTCAGTAAAACTACATCATAAAATGATCTGAAGCTCGTATTTCATTATAATTGTAACGACTAATACTTCTTTCTGTCTATTTATCTGCGTGTTTGTCTTTGCCAGTAACTCTGGTCACTTTCTAATAAACGATTTTTTGCTGTTTTTGGCTCCGTTATTTTTGTTAAAATATTTTTTGTTTAATGTATTTTTATTTTTGCAAAAAAGTGGGGGGAGGGGGGGAGCTAAAGCTCCTCCAGCCCCTCCCTCTGTGCGGTCCCTGATTTAGCGTCCTCTCTTTACGCGCGCCAAATGCGCGGCGTAAAACAATGCTAAGCCAAAAATGTTTTAAAAACTCTCTTTAACAAGAGTTAGTTTGATTTGAATTCGCTTCGGTAGTTCCGGTGGTTCCGTTTGTTCTTTTCCGACAGTTTCGGTTGTTTCGGTTGTTTCGCAGGTTTCGGTGGTTTCGTTCCGGTGGTTCCGGTTGTTTCGGTGGTTCCGTTCCGGTGGTTTTGTTCCGGTGTCCCTGGTTTTACAACATGCCGATATTTAGAGCTAAATCCAAACAGCTGCCACTCGATTGCACCTGAGGGACTGTTTCTCGACCCGGACTAACATAAATAATTCGTTTAACCCACCGAAAAATAAAGAATCGAATAGTTATATTAATGTGTTTTCTTTGAAGAATTTTGCGGACGAAACACCATGATGGAGATGCTGGCACACGTTTTGTTCAGATATGCAGCCGAGACGCTTCACGGCTATTGTTACGTGAATATAGCCCTTGATTATTATTTTTTAGATATTTTATCTTTAAAGATGGACCATTAGAAAAGTGATTTGGGGGTGGGGGGGAATTTATCCCGTAGGGTGTTTCAAAATCTGTCACGCAATCGACAATAACGCCCTGCATCAGTCGGGTCTCACCAGCGCTAGAGTGAGCTCTTATCAGCTCCAGTTCCAACACTAAAACAGATCTAAGTGTGTCACAGATGTCTCAACAACTTACCCAGGCATTTGGTTGATGAGCTGCAGCGTTTCTTACATTCACATATAATTATAGGCAAATTTGCCAAAGGAATTTCTGAAAATTTTACATCAAATCTAGTTTGGACAACAACTCGGCTTCATTCTGCCCCTTCAAGACAATCCTTGCACCTATTCGACTCCATTATATAGTGGTAAGTCAAATTCATTATCAAATGAAATATGGAATGAGAATATTAGTTAATATGGAGCGCTCATTCCAATGTAACCGATGCGACTAGTCAATGTAAACAAACACTCTGAGGTCAATTTGAGGTCACTTAGTGCAAAATTTCTTCAAATTGATCGACTTATTCTGAAGCGCTCGCTAAAAAACCCAAACAAACTTTTAATGTACGTTAAAACACTATATCTCGAGACTTCAAAACTAAAATTTGGGCAAATTCGGAGAATTCCCATAACCAGGAGCTCGGTTTCAGTTTTGCCTAAAAACTTTCGCATTCGTGAGCTCCTGTCAACTGGCCATTTAGAAAGCGGTTAACAAGCGTTGATTTTACACTTCAGAATCGGAAATCAGTCGTAAATAGGATGCTAG
Source organism: Pachyseris speciosa (assembly GCA_016490735.1). Taxonomy (NCBI): domain Eukaryota; kingdom Metazoa; phylum Cnidaria; class Anthozoa; order Scleractinia; family Pachyseridae; genus Pachyseris; species Pachyseris speciosa. The sequence goes on along the minus strand of JAEMWC010000120.1, from coordinate 1,139,422 downwards.
ATGTCCATTTTATAGAAATTAAGTGTTAGATTGCCGATAGGTTGACATGTTTGGTTACGCGAAGCATTTATTTCGGCCGGTCTATTTTCCCTTGTGAGGCGGCTAATTTCAGGCGTCAGACGGGCGAAATCAAAAATCTCAAATAATTCCAAATATCGGCCGTATTTCGGAAAATAAACCCCAGGAGGTTTGTAAACTCGTCAGTACCTCTCTATAGACTTAAAATGAGGGTAGGTTAGGTTTTCAACTGTGGCCATGAATTTTCCGTTTTGCTCGATTTTCCTGTGCAATTCTCTCGTAAGCTTTTGGTGTGGGGAGAAATAAAGAGAAGAACAGGAGTTTTATCAGATAACTAAAAAACTACCCTCATAAATAAGGGCATCGAAATCATTCAAGCAATAGATAGGTGAGAAAAATAATATAAGTTTTTATCACATCTGTACACGAAAAGATCTCGGATATTGGTAGAAATCGAATCGAAAGGCAAACGTGTTATTTAGCCAGGACAATGGCATGCATAATTGTCAATTATTTCGATAAGAACACCAAACACACAAAAAGGATCTTTTGAATAATAATAGTACCTTCACATCGTTTTCGGCTATGCGTTGTTGCTCCTCGGTGGGAAATGAGTCTGCAGTGCCTGATGAAAGACGAAATCCTGTTCCTTCTCTTCTTGATCGCACTCTTCTGTTTGCTACTGTAGTCGGCAGCTGCCCTTGCGAATCCTGAACAAACAGTAAACAGAAATCGATTATTCCCTTGTCAATTTCAAGCATTTCAACTTTTATATGGTCTCGGGTACCCGAGACAGCTCTCCCCCCGAGTTACCCTGGGCGAGCTATTTTTCCACTTATTTCTTTGAAAAGTTCTACCAACCGTTTACATGGGATGGACGAGACAACTCGGGTAGGCGTGTTGTCTCGCCTCGGCAGGTAAGGTAACCCTGGCAAGCGGGACAACTTTTTCTCGTGTAAACACTTTGTCTCGCCTACCCGGGACGAGACGGCCGAAAATTAAATATGCGCGTATGCGAAAAAAAGTTATTTCGGTCCAATTTTTGAGTTAAAAAACGCAAATTTATTTCAAGGAATTACATCTTAAAAGCCAGCATTACCCACAGTGATCAGATAGAGCGGGGAAGAAACTGATTCGGAGCGAAGTACGAAGCTAAATTATGCGACACGTTATAAACTTCGAATTGGCTGATGGCTCTCTGTTCCTTTTATAAAAAGAAGTATCGAAGCAAAAATGAACCTAGGAAGGACATTTTCAATCAATATTGACGATATTCATTCAAAGAGCGACCAAATACAAAGAAAGAAGGGCAAATGAGGATTTGTAAATTTGAGACGTGCTTTGAATGCAGTAAAAACTCGCATACAAGAACATGTGGATTAAGAACACCCAGGCTGAAATTTGGTAAAAAAGGAGCATATATATAAGAACACATTCAGCCTGAAAATTGAAAATTGTTCTTATATATAAAAACTCTTCCCTTTTCAGTTTAATAGTGCTATTGCACTAAGATCTCTGTATAAATGCTTGTAATTTCACTTGCTGTGTATAGCAAATGTACAACAACTGTATTTGGAATTAAAAGTCTTATAATTACATGAAAAATATGCAATAAAATGAATGTCACCATTTGTAAAAGTTTAATTTTCTCTCAGAGTTATGTATTTCATCATAGTAAATCCCTTACATCTTTTAGAAGTAAAAAATTAAGAACACTTAAGAACACTTTCAGGCTGATTTCACCTAAAGTACCCGATATATAAGAACCCAATCAGCCTGAACCCCGAAAATGGGTGTTCTCGTATGCGCGTTTTTACTGTAACTAAGTGGGGACAACTTTGTCTCGGTCACGCAATTCTCATATAAACGCAATCATATAAACGCAATTCTCATATAAACGGGCCCTAAGTGCATACCTTATTCCTGCAAGGTTTACTGCTCGTTCCACATTTACAGTCGTCAGTACAATGCACATTTCGCCCTTTGTATGGACAGCCACATGTGCTGTTTTCTTTTCGATTCGTTGTACAGGCGCTTTTGCATTTGCAAGAAGTCGATGTGGCGCCCTGAGTGAAAGAGCGTTGGTTTCTAAGACCTTTGATTTACATGAATTTGATTTAAATGCAAAATATATGCAAATTTTCAACACATACCGACAATTCCATAATGGCGGCCGTCGTAAACTAGACCTCACGAGAGTGAACGGTTACGCGCATGTCAACTCGTGACAGTGTCCCTTTAAATACATCCCAAAGCAATCTTGGTTCAGTGATTTCTTTGAGTAAAACCAGCCAAACATGATTATTATTATTTATTAAAGCTACATAATCACAATCGTTCAATAAACTGGCGTTGAATTTCCAAAAAGATGGACCATGTGTTTGACTCTCTACACTTTTTTATAGCTAATATGATCGCCGAATGACCAGAGTTAATACAGGGTATAATCGCGGTGTAATCGACATCCTCTTGAAGAGCATTATCAACTAGCCAAACATCAAGCCGTCTTTGCACTATTGGTGTTTTTGTAAAACGTTTCAACGATGGATTTCTGACTCTCCAAATATCAACTAGGTCATGTGTTGAGCAAATATTTTCAACTTGTTTAACGAATTTCTTCAGTTTTGGGGTGCACCCCTCGCCATCAAGCTTCGGATCGAGAATGACATTAAAATCCCCTCCAACTACAATCCTACATTCATCATCTATATCAACCCTGTTCAGTTCATTTTTAATAGTCTCGAAAAATAAAATCTGTTCACTCGTTTTATTAGGGGCATACATATTCAAAAACACAAATTTATGGTCTTGTACTATCGCTTCCAAGAGAATAAACGCCATCAAGCTCCGGATCGAGAATGACATTAAAATCTCCTCCAACTACAATCCTACATTCATCATCTATATCAACCCTGTTCAGTTCATTTTTAATAGTCTCGAAAAATAAAATCTGTTCACTCGTTTTATTAGGGGCATACATATTCAAAAACACAAATTTATGGACTTGTACTATCGCTTCCAAGAGAATAAACCAACAATGACCGTCCTAAGGAACGGATTTAACTTCAAATTCCCAGGAATCTTTTAACAAGATAAGAACGCCCCTACAATGCTCAGAACCATGGGCGAAGAACATTTCCCCTTTCCACTGCTTTTCCAACTATTCTCAATCTCCTTAGTAATGTACGTTTCTTGCAAAAAACAAATGTCCGTTTGTTGTTTCATTAACCAAAGAAATAAGGATTTACGTTTTTCAAAAGAATGAATCCCCCGAGCATTTAAATACAAACGTTTAAATGCGACGCTCATAAGTGCTCAAATTCAAAACTAAACAACCTTGCCACCCAATCTTGCATCGCTAAACTGGCCTTTCACACCAAATGACAAGCTCACTAAACAACATGACACCAAACAATAAAGCTAACAAAATAACAAAGGATAAAACAACAAGTTTAGAGGCAGCCAGATAAAACCGTATGGCTGCCATTGAGCGGCAAAATCCCTAGAAAAACAGTAAACACTACACACACTAAACGCATATTAAATACAGAGCTGGAAAAGATATAGTTCACCCTGAAAATATGTTAAACCTTTCCACATACACCCTCCGATATTAGAAAAAATAATAATACCCGGTACTTTGGCCACGAGATAACCAGTCAGGTCGTAATATTGTTCTAAATATATTTTTTACAAAGATTTAATATTCCGTCTATGTATAATTTGTCCGGTTCCGTGCGACTAAAAAAGGCACAACGTAAATTGAATACGCTTTGCTACCATGATAATTTCTTGAACAGAGCAGACTTGAGTTTAACATTTTCTTGTAAAGCTTGAAGAAAATGGCAGGAATGAGCAAAAACGGCGCTTAAAAGTTTATTCGCAGTTTACTTGAAAACGCTCTTACAGATCTTTTTTCTAATTTGGCCTACAAGTTTGTGGGAATTGATTAGTTTACACTCTTAAACTTTCTTTATGACTGAGTTTCTAACTAGATTATGAGATGATTGACCTTTTTCGAAATAAGCGGCCACGTGTCACCGTTGCTACGGTAAGAGCCGTTGGTTGGAAAGCAAAAAGAAAATAGATTTCGATCATACGCCGAAAAGATGTTATAATGCAAAGAAAATCGAGGTTTGTCTTCTATAGGAAATTTTGATTTCAACAGACACACGCCAAGGCAAAAGAAAAAAAAAACTGATTCAAGTCTCCTTAAGTTATTCGATCTGTAACGATTCCAGTTGGTCCACCTTCAGTTTATCTTGTATGGGATCATTATTACACCCCACCAAATTATCTTACAGCAAATAGATTACACCAATTGAAGTGACCGAACATGTACATTATTGAATTTATGCCTACCTTTTTGCGTTATCATAGCAAATGGTCGATTAAGTGATTAGGATACGTTTAATTTTACTTTACTATTTGTTCTAAGCCAAAACTTATGCTTGGAACGATTAAAGATATTTTCAGTTACGCAACCCGAATATATTGATAATCAGGTTGGTCACGTTTTGAGTTGTGATTTTGGGCAAAAATTGGATTTTCGACACCCTAAATGAAGAATGTATGGATTTTGAGAGAGCATTGTTTTTTATGTATCTGGTTCTTTTCTAGTAATATATATATATATATATATATATATATATATATATATATATATATATATATATATATATATATATTTAGGCAAGCCTAAAAGCGGAGCTCCACGATTATTAATTTTTTACTGGTAGCGAGCAACTTCGCATGGTTTTTCTTGGCCAATTTTGTGTCGAAAAAGAGACGAACAGCACGAGGGAAAACGAAGAGTTTTACGATCCAGTTTAACTGTTCGATAGCAAACGATAACAAAGAAACATTCTTGAGTCCAAACTACCTTCAGATGAAAGCGGAAAGGAATCCAGCCCAGATCAAAAGCAAAACATTGTAAGAAAACAAAGTACGACACGTTTGTTTCTTAGAAGATTCTTGGAGAGGGTGGAGAAATTAGACAAGTAACAAACATATCTCGTAGTAAGGAAATATTGCTAAGCAATCTCGAAATAAATGTCCGAAGAAAATATAAAACGGAGTACCAGCCTGATAGTTTAGAGCAGTTAACAGGAATTACCCGCGCTTCAAAAACCACAAAACAGCAAAACATTTCAGTGCAAGAAAACAAAGACGATGCGTATTTTTCTCTTTTTTTTAATAGTAATGTAGTTCAACTTATACCTTGTTTTACAATAGACATGAAATAATTTAAACATTTAAATGAAATGTTACAGAGACACACGAACACACACACGTTACAATTTTGCCAATAGCTTATAACATTAAAGTTAAATTAATTTAACATTTCTTTTTAAAATATTTTAGCTTTTTGTTTTTCGTACAAATATATTTCTCCATTTCATACTTTAATTTAACTTTCTCTCGAAAGCCTATTTGGAAGTTCTTTTCTCCTTCTGCATTCTCACGGATGCAATTTCCCTAAAATTGTTAAATAATCCAGTAAAGGGAATTCTTTTGTTGGAATACCAATGACGATATCCTTCATAATAAAATTAACATAAAGATTTCTTAGCCGGACTGTCATAGAAGGCTTGAAATTCTTTCCAAAATGATTTTGCACATATATTGATATTCAAAGAACACAAATCATCTGAAATGAAGCCTATTTTAATACGATGTGTATGTTTCTTTGAAGAGTCTTAAAGAAGACAGAAAAATTCAAAAACAAACATATCTCGTATTAAGTTAGAAAAACTTACTACTGCTACTTGCTACTTTCCGTTGCTAAACAATTTTGACATAAATGTTCGTAGAAAAGACAAAAATAGGTACCAAAGTGGGCACGTATATCTACTGTCTACTGTCCACTGTAGAAACACTCGAGTAACCACAGACATTTACCATTATTTACGTTTACATTATTTACGTTTGCGCGTCAAAACACCGGCCAAAGAAATTTTGAAAACAAATAATGGGCACCAAAAAGTGATTTGGAACCATTCAACTTAAAAGGAAGAGAGATTTTTACCCATATTATGGTTTACTTCAGGAGATTTATCTCTCAAATCCTCAAAGTCGCTGAAAAGCGCATCAGATTATTGGGTAAAAATGTGTACGTTGCATTATTTGACCCCGACATCAAGTCTCGTAACCTTACTGGATCAAATTTCAAACTACCCGTATTTTCCCGTGTATAAGTTGACCCTACTTTTTGAGACCAAAAGTTGAGATTTTACTAATTTATGGTGCATGTACAGGTTGAGTTCAAAATCCTTAGCAGTACGTTGCAAAAAAGATCCATAGAGAAAAACTCGCATCGATCGAGTGACACATTTTAGCGAGAATATCGTTGAAAACCTCCAAAATTCAATGCCATACTTTCAACATAAACGTACTTTAACGAACCTTGTAACTTATAGGAAATGTTTGGAACCTTTTTATGCCAAACAAAAAAGCTCAACACACTTCAAAAACACAAAAGAAAGAAATTGTGAACAACGCGCCATCTTCCTTGACATGGTACCCTGGTAATGAACCAACGACCTAGGGGAGAGGTTACCAAGCCAGCGACGTGTTTTGAATCACAATCGAGTGTGCTTGATAGCACAAACAGAAACACGATAGTTTTGCACAAGTTTATTGAAGAATTTCTCCCACAAATAACACCACAATGTTGACCCAATTTTACCACAATTACTAGTAATTTCGCAATCTGATTGGCTAATTTGTCGTTGTCGATAAGAGTCTAGACAACGCTGCTTGCGTCAGCGTGTCGCGCAATGCCTTTTTTCAGCTCGCGCTCTGAAATTTACATTTTCTTTGACATTGATATGGTGGTATAAAACAAATAGAACGTGGTTTAGCGTTGTCTATACTCTTATCTGACGATATTCGTTATCACAGTGGTCAAAATTTGCTATGGACTGTCCACAGCAAATTGGAGTCTATTGTTATGCCAATGAGTGTCTCACTTGCTGAAGGCCCATTGAGTTTTGACCCGTGTAAAAGTCGAGGTTAAATTTTTTGGAATGATTTTCAAGGCTTAGAAGGTCGACTTATACACGGGAAAATACAGTGTACAAATTTGTATTAAAACAGTGAGCGTGCAATTCCAAAAAGTGAAACTTAAAATTACAGTTTTCTTTCCATCAGAAACAATACAAAGATTATGAAGCATGTCTGGCAAATTTTGCAAGACGACAATCGGTTCGTGAAAATACGAAAACTTTCAGATAAAATTGACTGGTGCCGGCCAGAATAATTGACACGTGAGTTCCATTAAACACAATGAAAATACTTGAAAACGCTAGCATAACTTTTTCAAGTTAGAGTCTGTTTCCTTTTTCGTCATCCGTGGTCACATGGAACCATGAATTGTTTCAATGCACAAGTTAAGTACTTCGTAAGAGAACTGCAAAAAATTTTAAAGGTTCTATCGTTGCAAATTAATACAATTTTGGGTTTATTCAATTTACGAGATAGTGTCCCTTTAATCTTGTGTACCAAGCAAATATAAAATTATCAGGTAGATATCACTAATAGCTTCCTCGAAGACACCTCCGCAGGAGGTAAGATACGCCAAATTAAACTGTGTGAGCACATATCTAGTTTCACTTCCTAGCACAAGATAAAAAAGCCATCGATCAGCATTAGCCAAGACATTTTGTCGAGGTAAAGCTAAGCTTGCTTCTTATCTACTGTTTTTGGATCTACATTGAGAATGTACACCAAGATGCAAACTCTTCTGCTCCTCCTAGCATTGGTAGCATGTATGACAAGCTTGTCTGATAGTTTTAACGCCGGGAGTAAACGAATCGGCAACGGCAAGCGCTCTATGAAGCAGGTTTGTAATATTTCTCCCGGGGAAGAATCAAGTATCAAGAAGCAAGTATTACTACATTTTTCTCCATTTCTTTTTACCGTCCCCTGGAAAAAACAAACCAAAACAAGAAAGACAAAAACAATAAAAAAAAAAAACAAGGAAAAGACAAAGACAACGACAACAATAATGCGAAGTAATCATTTTCTCTTTCTCAAACAAACAAAAGAACAGCTTTTTTTCCGCAAACAAAAAAGGGGCCAGCTGGCCCGCACGTAGCTCTAAGGCTAATCTAGGCTGGCCAGACTTACAATTAACTAAAGGATAAATTAACAGTAGAATTGGAATGAAATTCACAAACAATAAGCACGGAATTTATAAGAACACGAAAACAAAAAGATAACAGTACAAGTTTGAGAAAAGAAGAATGAAGTACGTGCGAATACAGAGATTTTTGGCTATTTAAATAGTGTTACTTTTTGCACTATTATATGTTATAAATATTGACTCATTGGTGAACAGGTGTGTGTAGATGAGAGTATGTAAACACGGTTGTGACGTCACGCTTTCTGTGTTTCCCGGTACAATTTGAAAACGTTTCAAATCTTTCGCAAGACTCGTAAAGCAATTTCAAGTACAAATATTAAGGAAATTGAGAAATATTTTCCGAATTTTAATTTGGGGTTTAGCTTCCCCCTTTGAGCCCGAGTAAAGAAAGCAAAAAAACAAAAACCACAGCGCTTTGCCTGCCTCAAAACAACAGAAAGTATTTATTTAATATTTAAAAGATATTCAGGGCAAATTGTCACATTTTGAAAGAATTATAGTCGTACTAAAAGAGGGACTGGCCAACTTATCTAGGCGATGAACTTTAAGTGGATGATTGTTGAAAAAATATTTTGGTAATGAATCTTCTAAAAAAAATCTCTAAATTCCGGTTAAATTTGACTGATTTTCATAATTATCCCTAAGTTTCACCTAATTCGATGAACAAACAGTAAAAATTCTTTGGATATCTAAGTTGGCGAGGGCGATACCAGGTTATCGCCGATTCGACGTACTTTGTAACCTTCCACTTTTTCTTTCTTTGTAGGGTTATGAAGATCGCTCGTCGCCTCTTGCCGCTGCAAGAAGTGTTCGTCAGTTCACTCGAGGGGTATGTACAGTAAGCATACTTTTGGCAGTGGTTTTTTTTTTATATATGCTTAGTTAGTATGTGATCAGAATTTCTTCTTGGAGAATAAAAGGAAAATGCCAGTGAACTAAAAATGAAGAAGGGAATGGGCCATGTTCTAAACGAGTAAGGGCCTGGAAAGGAGGTATTTATCGACTGGAAAAATTGTTTCCACTGCATGAAAGAGCGTCTCAAAAATGGTCACCTAACCAACTTTGACGCTGTTCAGTTGAATTGGAGCTGAAAAAAGTGCGTTTGAAAATTTTGAAAATTAGAGACTTTGTATGATTTGGAGGGATACACTTTCCGGAATAGAGACATTTGTATGGGACTTTTTTATGTTTTAAATGCATGTGATCTGGCGGCTTTTCAACCAAACATGTTCAAACTTGCTGAAACTGCTTATTTTGA